>JAQGBZ010000775.1:0-13094 GCA_034687125.1 Neelides folsomi
TTTCAACAATTAGAGGGTTGGAGGGCAGGGGGTGCCCGAATTGGGAGGGGTGCCCGAATAAGGCCCGATACTCTTACGTTTAACAGTTTTAAGATTTTTATAATTTACTTTTATTAAATATGAATTCAATGTTTTGATACTTTAATTTTTAAGTTTATGTGAAAAATGGTCTATTTATTAAGAATAATTGAAGCCTTCTTTTTTAGTAATATTTATGTTAAGTTTATTATATTATTTGTTAATGTATTAATGTATGTATTCCAATAAACGTGTATCATAAAGTATGTACTTTATTTGCTTTATGGATTCATATCGCTACTTATATCAAAGTACTTAAATATTAGAAGCTTTTTAAACATTTTTCTAGTTCTTGGAAAAGCATTAAGGTCCATGTGAAAGTTTCTCTCAGCGTCTCAGCTCTTCTGTACACATCATAATAAATGAGGAAGAAAATCTCTACCTGACATCTTTTTTATGAATGATAAAGTAGAGTTCTTCTCAAAGTTTTTCTTTCCTATATAGAATTAGAATTTTTTTCATTCCTACTGTATTATCTTAAAATATTTACCAATTTCGTATAAAATATATAAAATTTTCTATGTTAAGTAACTATACCTAATGATACGCAGAGAATATACCATATTGGTAATACACTTACATTTTATATATACTATGGTATACTTTTAAAAGTATAGTAATCTCTTGTAGATAAAATCATCTCGACATTTCTCTGATGGACGAATTTATAGCCTTATAGCTCTTTTATCGTTTAGTGTTTGTTGGAGAAAAGCCCTGAAATGGGAAAAAGACCGCTTAAGACGAAAATGAGCGGACGAGGTCGGTTTGAATCTCTTGGAACAAAAAAGGAAGAATATTGATCCCAACCACTCAACTCCACTTAATGGGAAAACTCCCTTTAACTCTCATTTCTTATCATCCACTAAATAACTATAAATGACACTACCACTGATTCTATCCAGGAATCCAAGATAGATCAAATACAGTTTTTTTGATAATAAACCTTTGCGATTTTATTACTCAATATGATTTTAATCTGACCTTCTGAACTGACTACATACAGGGTGCTTTAAAAGCTGCTTTCTTTTTAATGTGATTCGCTATTTAAAAAGAAAGTAACTTTTGACGCACCCTGCAATTTTAAACCCTGCATATTAATTACAGTTCAGATTAAATTAACTAAATTAAAACAAACTTTTAAAACAAGTTTAAATTATTAATAAAATCATAGAAATTGATTAAAAACCCAGAAATGAAAATCCTCTTAAACTAAAATAATATTAGTAGAAAAGGAAAAGTTTGCAGGGTTGAAATGAGGTTAATTTCATTCGGCGTATTTTGGCGGAGCAAGTGTGATAAATCAGGAATCAATTAAGGGACGTGAGTGGCTAAGTGAATGAGCTCCTTCTTAAACCTCCATTTACTCTCCCGTCCAACTCGTCCAAGTGTAAGGTAAAAGATCCTCTCCACATCTGTGGTTCCATTGAGAGCCTATCTAATTTCTCTTCCGTCACTCGGGACAAAACTTCCATTGAAATTCCCTTTCACGGACGTTTTCTCCTGAAAGGTTTCCCACTTTCCCTTATTATACCCAAACTTACTTACTAACTTTCAATGCAGATGCAAAAGTGCTGAGGTTTTAAAGATAAGGTCAAATCAACTTCTTGAAATTATGCTTATGCATGTGTTTTACCATATTGGTTTTATATTACATTTTGGATCTTAGCCTTGTAGCATGCAATTTAGTTAACCGAACTAACCATATAGCACTATGTATAGCACTTTTACGTAAAACTAATATATTTAAGTATATATTGGCAGTGTTCAAATGTATGGGAATGATATCCTTATATTGGATTTAACATAATATGAGTATAAGATGTAAGTTTATCGATAAAAGGTATAATGTTAGATTAAATGCATATTAAACGACCCAGTTTTGATCAAACAATCGAATGTGGCCGAATGTCCGAAAACTTTTAATTCCTTTGCAGTCTGGATGGTTCCCAAATGGAATCGATTAAATTATAGCAGCTTTTATAGATTAAATCCCATGACCTATGCTAATTATCGTTCAAACTTCTAATGGACTTTGTTGGGAAATGCAATTCGATGAGTAGAAGCACAATGTTTTATTGCTATTTGAAGTAACCAATTGAAGGTTAAAATATCCCAATAACTCAATATAAGTTCAAATAGTCGTAATGTAATATATCAGATTTTTGGTAAAATATTATTTAGCTTTATTTAAAATGGTATATTATCGTTATTTTTGCTACATTAAATTATAATTTTCTTGTTCTGCTTGAGAATTATTAATTAATAAAAATAAATTGTTAATTATAGATTAGATTTACATGTTTTCAATTGATTAAAATGATTCGGTCAAAGTGGAGACAATGGGGTAAAAACGGGCAGTGACTGCCACAAAACGGGCAATCACTGCCAAAAAGAGGCAATCATTGCCCGAAAACAGGCAAACGTTGCCCGTTTTCGGGCAACTGTTGCCACAATACGGGCAATGTTGCCTCATTCGGGCAACGTATCCCGAAACGGGCACCTTGCCCGTTTAAATTTTAACAACGGGGCTGAAATAAATTAGAGATTGCCCGAATCGATATCTATTATCGCATTGAAACAAAAACTAAATTTTCGTCCAATACAACTTTGTGATTTGAATAAAATCCATGTTCAAAAATGAGAAATGTTTTATATTTCATTAATTTTCATTAACTCATGCTAGTGGTAATGAGTGAGTAGGCAAATAGCTATAGTTAATTCCCGAATAACTTGCGCTCGAGTTATAGGAAGGCCCCTGCATCTGCATTATTTAAATTTTGTTACCAACTAAACTGAGAATCTTTATTAATGCACTTGATGGGCCAATTTATAACTCAAGCGCAAATTCCCTGGGAATGACGTATAGTTGGCTTAAAATTGCACTATACAGGTTGCGCTATAAGTATCTTTCTTTTTTACTTAGACAACCATATAAAAAAGAAAGATTCTTATGGTCCACCCGATACATATTGAAAAATGCAGTTTAATAAAAATAATTCAATATACTAAATTTCTAGACGAACTTTTGGAGGAAATTCCAGTTTTTGTGGCAATGCGGTAATATATATAATTATATATATAATGATTCGGGCAACCTTCATTTTATTGCCCGTTGTTAAAATTCAAACGGGCAAGGTGGCTGTTTCGGGCTATGTTGCCCGTATTGTGGCAACAGTTGCCCGAAAATGGGCTATAGTTGCCTGTTTTCGGGCAATGATTGCCCCTTTTTTCAGATGATTGCCCGTTTTGTGGCAGTTACTGCCCGTTTTGTGGCAATGGTTGCCCGTTTTTACCCCATTACCTCCACTTTGACCAAATGATTCTGTAATGGAAATTAAGTAAGAAAAAAATAATGTTGAAAAATATATACAAGGAAATTAATGGGATTTTGTTTGTTGATAATTAATTTCCCTTAACTCCCTTCGTCTTCCCTCCGGTTGAGTGAGTGACTGAGGAAATCTCTGTTTTCTCAATCAGAATCCTTCGTAAATAGAAACTTCGAGAAAAAGGATTGAATTAAATGAGGGCCGAATTAGGCCTTGGAAGGAGAAAAGAGAAATAGGGGGTTTGTATAAATAAATGCATCATCGAGGGCATTGCAGAGGGTTTCCGGATTTCCTTACTGCTTCACGAGTTTTCTCCCTCCGATTTAAATAATGAAATTTTCTCATCTGTCTCTGTCTTTTGGCTTAAGACTTTCCACACTATTTATAACCTCAACACTTCCAACAAAATATAAATTATCTATAGAATTTCAATTAACATTACTTAATTCTTTTGTTATTATTTTATTCAGTACCTATGTTATTTATTTTCTACTATATGTATTAAGAATAAAATGTTAAATAAAATATTCTAAGAGCTTTAGCCTTATACGATTATCTTATGGTATGTATTTATACATACTTTTATTTAGTCCATAGTCCATTTATGTAACAGTGCCAAGTGCCATTATTGTCAAAAAGGCCTAAAATGAATTTACCAACAAAATAGAATTTTAAATGATGTTGATATGTTGAATAGAATAAATCTTTGTTAAATCTTGAGGGATTTAATATTCAAAATCAATAATTTAAATTTGACTTCATGAAGTGTAAAAGATTTTTATCCTGGATCAATAAACGAGAATGAAAAGAGAGATCACAAAAGAAGGATCAATGGAGGAGAATCTGTTGAGCTTTGAAAAGGAGATGGGATAAATTTGACGTTAATTCAAATAGCTCACACTATATAAAGTCCCTTTTTTCCTCTTTTTTATTTCACCGGAAGATCAAATATGAAGAACTTTAAAATGACGACTTCCTTCGTCATTTCCATTTTTATTTCCTCCAGTAAAAAGCCTGTTTTTACTCACTTTAATGCATTAAATTGTATGTACCAGCCAAAACAATCTTCATGTTCATATTTTTCATATACATTTCCTGTATCTTACTGTAAGTATTTATATTTATATTCGAATGTGTGTAATTTCGAGTGTAATTTAACACAAGGATTTAACACCTTGTTCAAAAAAAGTATATTTAAGCCAGCGCTTATAAAAAGCAAACCTGGAACATTGAGACACATTGAAATAGTTGGAGTACTTTGTTCCAGTCATTTATTTTCCTTCATCTCAAATAATATTTCTTTTACATTTTTACGTGAAATGTTCTGGCGGGTTTATTCAAAAATTTAGTAACATGGATTTTAAAAGTACATACTTGAGTGAATGTGTGATAAAGTTTTCCCATTATGGAGAGGATGATGAATAAGGGCCCTTTATTCCAACGACCACTAACATTCTTTTTACAAGTTGGGGGAGGATTATGACAGTTTTGAACAAATGGGTGTGAGTGGATGAATCGAAGGAGAAGGGGGATTTCGTGTGGGAAGAAGAAGAGGACAATTGGAATGGGTCTCCAAAGCCTCATTGGGTCTTTAAGCCTCAAAAGAATTATTAAGAGAATTAAGAGATTTGAAGGGGAAAATATCCCATTATGACAAAGAAACGTTTTTTCCGTGTGGAAGAATTCCGAGATGGCCTTTTGGGGTTTGCTTTCCCTTCCATGTGTGGTAAAAAGATATTGCAGAGAAAAGAAATTACTTTCACTTCACTGAATAATTATTTGACATTTAAAACATTTTTGTATTATTATATTTTCATTAAACGATATTTAATTAATTTTATAGCATTTTTATTTAAAACTAACTAACATTAAAAAAATTTTGGTTCGTGGAGTTTTTTAAGGGATTTTTAATTAAGTAATTAAATAAAATATGAGATATATTTTTAAAAAATTTGAAATTATGTGGATGTTCTGGATGTAGGATAAGATAAAAATAGAAAGGGCTTTTGTATAAAGATTTTAAAATAAAGTTAAGGGAAATAAATTAAACATTTAGCTGAATTTAACATTTCCATTATTTATGTCTACTTTAAAAGCATATGGCATTTCTGAGAAATGGTTCTTTATAAATTAAACACGAGTTTAATGAAGGATTTTCTTAATCTTTCAAATGCAATTAAACCTTTCACTTTAACATTTCCATACAACTGTTTTTTGCGTTTTCTCATAGCCGTTGCATTTCCAACCAATATAGTTGAGTAAAACGATAAAATGGTAATTTAAAGATTAAAATAATTCTAATTAATCCCCATGCTCAACTCGTTTCTTTGGCCTAAAAACCCAATTGCAAATTCATTTTAACTTCGCTGCAACGCAACTAGCTGAATGAATAATGTATAGCATAGATGTTAAATTAAGTAGTTTACATTTTTAATGTTCATTTATTCTTTACCAGACAGAAACATTTGACATTTCCCATTTATTTATTATTATACTTAAATATTAACTTTAAAAAGTCATAAATTAAATATGGAATTTGAAAGATCTTTGTGTTTACCTTAAATGCGGCAGAGTTTATTTGAAGTTTGAGAGATTCTTTATAATTAGTAAGTTTGGTTGTTTGTGTAATTGTGTTTATTTTAAATGTAAGAAATATTGTGGAATTATTACGAAATTCATCAATGACAAAAAATGAATCTGATTTTTCCATTTTTATAAAATGAAAAAAGTCAAAATGTAATTAAATAAAATTGTATACAACTTTTTATATAAAATATTATTTTTAATTTAACCACTTCAAAATATTTGGTCAACTTTGATTGATTAAGTTGATTTAAAAGAGACATGTATTTAAATAATATATTTAAAAGCCTCCATCGTAAAATTGATCATTTAAAACTCATGTAAAAATTAAACAAGAGAAGTGTTTTCGTCAATTATTAAACTTTGTAATTGTTGTTTATGTGCGGGTATTGTAAGAGTTTGGAGACCATTTGATCCACTGAGCGTTGTGAGCGTCGTAACTTCACTCGTAGTTGACTCGCGTTTTCGAAAGACGCTGCTCGCTGGGGTGAAAAGACTAAAGCATATGGAATAAATATACAATTAAACATAATTCTAAAATATAATTATAATACCTTAAGTGCAATGATGGCCATTAATTATTAATTTGTTACAAAAAACAAAATTCAAAATTCAAATCGTTTTAATAAAAATTATAATTTTAATATAATATAAAATCTTTGTAGTTTTACTTGGTTTAAAAATACAATTAGAAATTAAAAAATTGAAAAAACTTTTGAAAATTTTTAATGATAAAACTACTGTCCAAGTAATGTTCTCGGTTGACCTTTTTTTTAAATTTTCCTTCTTTCCTCGCAGATAAGATATAATTATCTTATAAAAACATGATTACAAGAAATCTATTGAATTAAATATTGTGAAATAATGTTTATTTAATTTGAGAAAACAGAAAAGAGGGTAACGAAGGCAAATAACGTGAAAGTTTTTTTAACATTGAATTGCTAAGTAATTTTATTGGAGTATTTACTTGAAACCATTTTAGAGAAAAAAGGTCAACGGAGAACCATTACTTGGACAGTAAGTTTGTATTTAATGTTGAAAAATTTCATTTTAGAGTGTACGTTTAGATAATTAATCATTAAAAGACTTAAAGAACATAATAAACAAAGCGAAAGTGTCGAGTTTGAAAAGGTTTTGTGAATGAAGCAAATGAAACAAGCAATAAAGTGCATCTACAGCTCTAAGCACTAATTCAGCAATATTCACGCGTATTTATCAAATATTATTATTTTATTAACTTTATTTACTTAAATATATATCTTTAAATATCGCTAGAAATCTTTTTGTTGTTTGATACAAAATTGTAGTCTAATATAAGTAATACTATATTTATCAGTATAAAAACATTCCTACCAGTGCAATGTAAAATGCAAAATGCAATACTAAAATACCAATACAAAGTTTTTGGCCAATTTCATATAAATAGCTCTGCTTGCACAATTCCGTATCACTTTTAAGTTGAATTCAACTTATGGTTAAATCCTTCATAAAATTTCATTGAAATTGTTTTTATCGACTCATTGTTAGATGGAAGCTTGAACTATATACATATACTACTATGCTATGTTTCTATATACGAGTATATCATATAAATGTATATCATCTGTATATGCATATAGAATACTTATACCAAACTTCTTACATTATGGAACTATATAAGAATATATGGCAAACTATAGCCTACTGGCATGTTTAAATACGAGAGAGAAGGAGAAAGAAGAGATGAAATGAAAAGAGCACACTACGATACCGAATACTTTCAGTTCTCGACCGTACTTCCCGTACGTTCTCCCCTTCTTGTTTAAACCCTCCATCGCGACAACAAAAGCAGCAACAGTTGAAAATGTTGTTCCCGCGACGCCTTCGATTCCATCTATGGCGGATGGACTGTCGAACTTCACCATTTAAGAAACAATAAAGAAGAGCCACGAGGAATCCCTAAGCAATTTTTGAATTAATATTTTAATTTAATTGACCAATTAGAAGTAATACTACTTATTAATTGATTTGAAAAATTGACATAATGGTGCTTTTTGTATACCAATTGTATAATGGAATAATATTGTATTTAATTAACAAGAGTTCAAAGATTATTTTTTCACTTGAGTGGAAATGAGAAGTGCTCGGAGATGTTCATAATATGGAGTTTGCTTTGACCCGGTGAGGAAGAGGACATAAGTTATTCCTAAAAGCGGCATTAACACAAGAAGAGCTTTGGCAGCTTTCCGAGATTGCTGAGTTTCGGGGTTTGTGGCGGATCGAAGTTTGGTTATTAAAACCTTGAAAGAATAATTAATTTAATTTTGCTAATTGTTTATTTCTTCTTTAAAGTGAGGAAAAAGTCCCAGTTTGGGGTTATACAGTTGGAAATGGAATGATTAAAAAAAGAGAGAATAATTAAATTAACTCACCCACATAATTTGTACAAGAAAAATTAAATTGGAAATTAAGACGAGGATGACTGGCCCTTTGTAGATCCAATCATATTCACTCACATTCACCCAGAGGCATTCGGCAACTTGAAACTCCGAATCTCCAGACTACAATTTCAAACACAAATATTTCTTTTAATTTTAGTTTTGGATTCAATTATTAATTTTCAATCATTCCTAATTACATTTTTTCTCTAGCATAAAAGTTTTCTGCAAAAAGCTAGTAAAGAAGTTTTCTGCAAAAAGTTTTTGTCTGAACGATATATTGAGTTTTATTATTTGATAGAGATACATAATTTATTAAATAAAACATTCTCATATGAAGAATATGTAAAAGAGTAAAACTCTCCTGCAATTATCAAACTTATCTTACCTATACTTAATTATATGTAACTTATATTATAAAAAATCTAAAAATTTTTAGATCGTGAAAATGGATGAGAATGAATTTAAAAAATTCTGAATCTTACAGATTGAGAGAGATGTGAAGGACGAACTGAAATTTGTGTTGACCATTTTGCCACTGTCCAGAAAATTGCCACTAATAAGGGCAATCCTGAAGGTAAATTACAATAATAAAATTAATAAAACTTATTGTATTTTATTAGAACAATAGAATAACAATCACATTTAAAATAATATGCTGTAAGTAATACATCGGAGCTTTAGGCATAATACAATAGGTAGGTAATAATAATACATACAGTAAAATCAAATCTCTGAAACTTAATATCTTCTTCCCATTACTAATAAAACAAATATGTGAACAAACAAAAGAATCCGTATTTATTTACCAAGAACAAAATATTAGAGATGTAAAGTAAATATTAATTTCAAACAATCCCTCACAAAAACACATTTAATGACAAATAAACAAACTCTAATATTTCCCAATTCATTAGTTTATTATCATTGGGCATTTAGCGTTAAATATCATAATTAAATCATTATTTAAACATTGAGTTAAAAGCAGAGTGAATTACCCCATCCAATGAGAACGTAAATCCTCAACTTGATCCTCTCCGCAATGAACGTTTGTACAACAAGAATGTAGAGATAAAATCCTGGAACAGAAAAGCCAATGAATAAAATGAAGATAAATCCAAAGAGGTTCAAAAACTGTTCAAATGTCCAAACCCCCAGTCAGTTTAATGCAACTTGTACATAACTTGTAGGAGAAATAGAATTGAGGCCTAAATAATAATGTAAACATTTATTTTGAATTTGAAATGGTTAACTGCTTGGGGTTTAGATTCTAATATTTAATATCTCACTAGATCATCTCCCAGAGCAAATTCGCAATAAATTATTTATTAGATGAAAGTCATTTAAAATTCTATTCGTGTAATTCTCTTTCTATTTCACAATTCTCCGGGTTCACTCTTCATCAAAACATTCTTCATATCTACAAATCCATAGTTCGTTTCTTATGTGTTATTTTATTATTCTGTCTACATTTCAAATGCTCGAGAATGCTCGACTGTTCTCGAATTCATAAGAATCATATATTTATGTACTGTAAAATACTATACATATTTATAAATACTTCGTGTGTACCATATTTACCCTATAAGTTGTACGTGTATGTAAGTATGAGTATACATAATAATACATTTGTAAAAAATTTATATTATTTCTCCGAGTTCAATCTGAGATTTGATATAAATAAATATGAGTAACTGTATGTATATCGTATATCTGTATATTTAGAATAAGGTAATAATTGCAAAAGCAAAATTCTTTGAACTCTATTTTTAGTTTTTTTAGTAAGATGGTTGGTTTGAAAATCATAGCTATTTATATTTTAATTTATTAAAATATTCTGATTAGTTTGAACTTTCATCTTGAGCGTGAATAAAAATGTGTAGAATGTAAAAAAAAGTTCTCGGAGAAAATTCCTCATTTCTCTCTGAGAATCTCCGACTTCTCCGAGGTGGATAAAAAGTAAAGGTAGGGAGGAAGAGGTCAGTAAAGTAAAATATTTATGTTAAGGAGTTAAAGTGGTTCTTCGACCCACTCAAATTCAATTCAAAATTCCTCCTAAATGACGCTCAAGTTCTTCAAGTAGAATTTAAGTAGGTAGGAGAGGAATTGTAAAAAGGGAAGGAAAATTGTCCTCAAAATCTCTTAGTTTTAATGTAAAGCTTTTAAAATTCATCTCCATTATTTATTCCTCATCATCTTTAAGAAATGAAGTTTTGGGCTTGGAGGAAACGCTCCAATTTCCCTTTTTGATTCAATAGCGAACGACGTCCACTTAGGAAATCTTTTTACCAAAAAATCTTTCTTGGGGTGTATTTAGTGTAAAAGCACTTTAAAAAGAGGTCAAATGTAATTTCACTTCTCCTTCACTCCACTTGACCTCATAATGAAAGGGAAAGAGAGGGAGAGAAAAATTCAATTTCCGGTTTTCTCCTCTTGGGAAACAATTGAAAGCCGAGAAGATTCTCTCCATGCTTCTTAATTGAAGGGAGGGAAAGGAAGGTTAATGTAAGGATGCGGCGCGTCTTCATAATTGAATTCCCATCTCCCATTCCCCTATGCTGCCAAACTCCAGAGTTCATCGCATATTTTGAAACCATTTCCATCCCCACTTCACCCAACCTCAATGAGGTTTTAAATGAAATTTACCAGTTTCCGTTTTAACCGCTTCCCTTTCTTCTTTATATTGTCAAATTAGCTACAAGAGACCTATGAAAATTTTGTATAAACCTAATATTGAACATGGAAATCCCTTATGATGTTATGAAACATATCATAAAGTAAATCCGATACAAGGAAGGTGTTTACTATATATTTGCAATATATCTCACTAACTGCTTTGAGATCTCCATTTTAATTATGTATTGTATGTGCAAAATAGAAAATGAAAAATTAATAAGTTTTATTTAACTTGATGAAGAGAAAATCACTTGAAAAAAACGAAGCTCCTGCTGATTTTATGAAATCTACGAGAAAGCGGTTTGGGCCAAGTAAAGTAAATTAGCTGTAACTAATAGAGATCTCTAAATTTTAACAATATTGGGTAAAATAACTCTAGTTTATTGGAGCAATTATCGACAAAAGACATTAAGGAAGATGTGTGTGGGGGGTTGACTATACGCGGGAGCATAAAATAGGAAAAGAATAGAAGTCATTTAATATTTCTCATAAGGGTAAAAGCCAAAGAGAAAGGCGGAAGAGAAAGGCGTATGAAATATATGAAGTTGTGAAAAGAAAGATAAGGCGTTTTTACAAAATTTAGATTCCATTTATGATATGAAATTGTTCATATAAAAAAGGCTCTATGTTTTATATGAATGAAATCATTTTGTATAGAGCTTAAATTTTTTTACAACATTTATTACTTATTCCATACCATACCACGTATACCATACCATAACCAATATGTACTATAATTGTAGATATTACATAGTACAACTACATACTATATATATGTACATACTATGCATATATGAATCGGATCTTGTATATCTCATAAAATGTACAAAGACTAATATATGGTATGAATATAATGTCTACAACCTGTTTAAAGAAGCAGTAAAATATTTGTAAAGGTATTTTTTTACCCTCGACGAACATCCAGAAGAAGTTAGTGAGGTGAAAGTAATGGAGAAGGATGAATGTAATGCAAGAACTCAATGGCTGACTGCTCTGACCCATATAAGACTGCAAAAGAACAATTAAACCTCCAGGTTGATATTATTACAATAATGGAATTATCATACATAAATGTATCGAATATCTCTTAAAACATCCCTCCCTTGTCATAACACGGATCATATTAATGGACTTGGAAGCAAACAAGGAAAGTCTTTCCTTAATGTTGAACAAATACCTGGATGCTTGTGAGAATCCAACACGTGTCCACAAGGATGTACGTGACCATCAAATTACAATGGATTGTATTTCGCAAACATCTCAGCTCTCTGAAGAATAATTAAAAGATAGCAAGAAATAACATTTCCACAAAATATAAAGGGTATATATTATTTAAACACCTCAAAATTGGCAATTACAAAGGACCCGCCATCCGACATACAAAAGACCTGAAATTCCGATGGAAAAAAGACCCGATAGAGGGACCCGACAATGTATTTCCCTATCTTGCATAACAAAACAGCCGAAAATCAGATGAACAAAACACCCGATAGAGAGATATCCGACTACAAAAGACCCGATATTTCCACCCGATAACAAAACACCAGAAAATCTGATTTCCGACTACAAAACACCCGAAAATACATATCCGATATACAAAAGACCCGAAAATCCGAAATTTCTTATAAACGCGCTAATTGACGAGATAAACGATGCAAGATAGGGAAATACATTGTCGGGTCCCTCTATCGGGTCTTTTTTCCATCGGAATTTCATGTCTTTTGTATGCCGGATGGCGGGTCCCTTCTAGTTGCCCTCAAAATTCATTTTAAACACCTGATTTGTAGCACCTGGCTTTAAACACCTCGTTTATTATGATAAACACCTGATTTAAACACCTTAAATTTTTATATGCCAGAGAGTATTATAACTTTTTAAATTATGTAATAATTTTTAGGTGTACCTTTAGTGCTTCGATTAAGTTTGTAAAGGTATTAGTTTTTATCCAGTTAAAATGTCTTTTAGCTTTTTTTCTAACTGGCGGCTCATCCTCATCGTCTGAACTTGATGAATA
>JAQGBZ010000776.1:0-13035 GCA_034687125.1 Neelides folsomi
TCGTGGACGTGATCGTTTATTGTACAATAATCTAATTACTTCAATTTATAATTTATATTATAGTATTTAACAATTCGGCTCACAACAAAAATTTTACTCGACCCGATAGAATTGACGAATCCTTTATATACAATGGGCAACTAACTAACTCTCAAATTTATAAATTCAATGCGGCAATTTTTGAATATGATAATGTATTAAATGTTTTAATATTTAACAAACCATTTGCATTTTAAATATATAAATCTATAATTTATTGTATGACACTTTGGGCAATTTAGAATCAAATACGGTTCATATGCAGCGCCTCCATTTTAACAAGTTATTGGATTTTGACAGCAGCGCATCGCATGAACTTTAACCAAGATCCTACCACGTCACCCAGCAAATATTTTGTTCACCCGCAATATCAGCATTCCATTGATAGATACTTCCAAGTAGAAGTATTAATAACTCACGAGTAAATATAAATTTTAATAATTAAAATCAAATAAATTATTGAATTATAATATCAAAAGAAATTTAAATAAATAAAAATAAGCACTTACAATACAAAACATTACTTTAATATAATAATATATCATATCTTACTTATACTTATACTATGCATAGATTTATTATATTTTAACATATTTTATATTTTGTTCTTAGATATTATATGGGAGGTGAATATAATTTCAATGACATTGCCGTGATCAAGTTAAGAGAAGCCATAGATTCATACGATGATATCGAATTTGAAACTATTTGCCTTTCTGATTATTCTAATCATGCTGACGAATCGGCAAAATTGACTGGTTATGGGTTGACCTGTGATCCTTATTTAGATGCAAACAATTTATTAGAAGCAACTGGAACATTTCTCAGTGATAATGAATGCATTAAAAGATGGAGAGACCATGATCTCAATTTAGAAATTCATAATCAAGTCTGTGTAGACCTTGAAAATGCTTCACCATACTTTGGAGATTCAGGTAATATTTAATTTAAACGAATATAAAATAAATGAATACACAATATTCAATAGTTAGGTTAGCTATTATACTGATATGTAAAAATAACAAAACCATTAATTTTTTAAATGTTTGATAGGAGGCTCAGTTTTTGTAGAACATAATCCTTGGTTTGGTCCTACTAGCTATTCACAGGTCTCTTTTTTATATTATATATTTGTAATATTTTATTAAAAATGCGATCAAATAAAAACAATTAGTAATTTAATAATTTTAAATGACTTTTAGATAGGAATAGTGAGCTATGGCAGAGTTGATAAAACCACCAATTGTCCAAATCCTAATATTCCAGCGGTTTATACAAACGTTAACAATTTTATTTCTTGGATTCATGAAAAAACTCCACTGGATAGAGGATGAGTTGTAATTGTTATTAATAAGTTGTAATAAAATACAAACTTGACCGTTACCGTTGACATTTTATTCTCGTTTAGCTTTTATAAAGGTATAATAAATTGTATGGGTAAATAAAAATTACATGCATATGGGAAACTAAAGAAGTATGGGAAAGCGATAGAAAAGAAAGTGAAAAAATGCTTAATATTTAATTATATTTTTTCAGGAGTAAATTCTAAATTGGACCAAGGTCTAGGACTCGGGCCTAATTCGGGCAACCATTGCCGAATTGTGGCAGTGATTGACCGAAAAGGGGGAATTGTTGCCCGAGTTGCCTCAAACGGGCAACCTAGCACGAAACGGGCAACGTTGCCCGAATGAAACAAACCTCGACAGTTTAAAATTAAATGTCATTACTTTTATCTTGACTTACTGTAGTTTTAAAGAAAATTTGTTAGATAACATTGTTAATTTTGTTCAATGTTTAGTTATTTAATTGAATAAAGTAGTCTTGCACAAGAGGATTTGACTAATTTTTTTCAATTAAATTAAACAAAGAGTTTGTATTATATAGTATATTTACATAAATATGGGACTGTATCTTTGCTACATAAGGATAAAGAAATACATGTTAAATAACAATTATGAAAACACGAAAGACTCATACCAATTTCTATTGCCATATCTACCATAGCAAGGTAAATATACGGTATACACAATATGTATATCATTTAAATTCTAGTTAAATCCAAAATGAAAATATGGATTCACATTTAATTAATTTTATCATTTATTTTAACACTTATCATCTTTATATGTACTTACTGCTATATTCTTCAATTTAAATTGATTAAATTATGAATACATAAACGCCAATTAAAATAAATTAAAATTTAATTCAAAAATTATAAAAATGAATGATAATGATAATAAAAATATTAAAAGAATATTAATTGCACTATGGCATTGACAAATTTGAAATAATTTTTTCATTGTTTTCAAACCAACTACTCGTTTTAAGGCCCAAAAACAAAGAAAAACATTTTAGAACCAGCTTTCTGTTATATAAAGCTATCATACCCACACGGTATATAGCCAAATACTTGTAATTTAAAATTTCATTTAAATTGATTCAATTTAAGTTAATTAGTTTTATAATACCTACGTACATAAGCACGTATTTATAAGTTCTAAAATTAATCATATTATACTTGCTATGGTATATAGATATAGCTATAAATATTTGAATACTTAGGATTAGTCATTGTTGTGAATCATCAGAACCCTTTAGACCTTTAGAAGTTAAGGTCGACCCCAAGTGCTTAAATTACAGTAATTTTAATCTTTATAAAAAGTTATTCATTTCTCTTCTATTTTCTTCTTTACACAAATAAATTGTATCTTTTCACTTTGAACTTTCTTATTCATTATCTTTAAATTTACCCACATAATAGTACATAGGTACATACCTACATACAATATTATATATTTACAAATAAATATTTCAATCTTTGTTAACCTCAAGTGATTCATTGTAATAATAACAATATTTATATAAGCTATTATTGAATTCTAACTTATGATTACGGGCCCTATAAAAGCCCAAGAAAAATTGTATTCAGGATCATTCGGTCCTTATATTTTTTTGGGAGAAGACTCTAGCTATCTATCCATTAAGGATTGCTCGTTAACAACGAGTACCTATGGGTAGTGATGAAAAGTCTTAATAAATAATTTGGGGCAAAATCTTCCGTTTCATTTTATTTCATATATCATATTTTCGTAATAAATTTGAAATTCTTTTCTTTAACGCTAGTGAGAATCCTTCATTCTCAAACATTTTTTATAGACCATCGTAGGTCTCATATAACACTTTCAAAAACTACTTTTTCATTTTGTTTGAAAGCGGAATTTTTAATTTTTGGAGACAAAGTCACAAATCGCGTACTTTATTTGTTTTATTTTTTATAATATCAGATATTTAACGACATTAAGTAAGCTTAATCAAAATAACGTATAAATCACAAATAATGTTATTCCAGATGGATATTATCTAAACAACGTTTCATTTGGAAAATCGATCCTAACAAATGAGGATATAATTAAGAGAAAATCACTTAAAATTGAATCTTATATCATTAATTCTTTATTTTTCCATTTTAATTTTATCATTTTTAACATTAAATGTCTAATATACAATTTGCCAATTTTCAACTATTTATGAAAGCTTACCATTCTTAATATTTAAAGCCCAATAGAATAGCAAATAACAATTTTGGTTAGAGCTACCCCAGTTAGAGTGATGTGCATTTGTATCCGCTCCAATTATTTCCACTCATTGGGGTAGCTCTAACACAAACAATAGAGCTGTTTATTAGTGAGAGTAAACTTGAGGCTGTGAATGTCGGCAACACAAATACCTTTATAACAGCGGTAAAAGGGAGGTGCTGGATGTGACATTTGTCTCAAGAAAAATAGTGAAATTTCTACGAAATGGAATTAAATTATTTAATAAATAATTCACTCAAATAGGTTTGAAAGTTAGTTGAAATAAGAGCATCATATAGCGTGCTGTTTACTTTATGCTCCAATGTTCCCATGTTCCCATGCTCCCATCTTCTCATGTTCCCGGGAACAAGAGAACATAAGCTCATGTTCCCAAAAAACGTCAATACTATTTATGTAATCCCGTATTATCTCACCAATTAGCATATAGCAATTGGGTTTACTTGAGATATTCCAATTTTAACTTACATATTAATAAGCTTTGAATATTAATGAGATAATTTCTATAAATTATTATGTAGGTATGAAATGTTTGAATCAGAGATGAGACAGGCGGGTAAAACTCCGTTGAATAAAACTAGGTAAAACTGGCTTAAACCGGTCGGCCTCAACCGGGTAAAATGGGTAAAACTCGGTTTTCTCAATTTTCCCTCAGAATGATTTTATATTTTAGAAATAATGTCCCAAACAATCCCCAAATGTTATGAGAAGCTCAAATATGCCTTATTTGATGCATATATACAAAGTTCGCATATATAGTAGGTATTTATATAATAAACAGGTATATTTATATACTACCTATATACTATAATAATTTTATCATATTAATTTATTGTATATCATATTTTATATTTATTAAATCTAACGGGAAATCGAACCAAAAACAATGAATTAAAACTTTTAATTAACGAAAATCAATACGGATATGTTATATTTAATAATTTAATTCATCGGATTTTTAATTTATTTCTTTTCGCGCTAAAATGAAAATCTAAACTTTATGATTAATTTTATAAATAAACAAGTTTTGATCAAATTAATTAATTTACTATTATTAAATAATGCTATATATAAAATATAACTTTGAGCTAACATGAAACAAATTATATATTTTTGACCAAAATGTTTGTTCTATTGAACTTTTAACGATTTATTTTACCTAGATATCCATTTAAACCTTAAAAAGGACTCTTTAAGGATCAGCGGCCTTCTTTAATAACAAATCCTTTTAATGTTTCATTGTTAATAAAACTTATAAATAAAAATAATATACTTATATAATAGCTATACTCAACATGATTAATTATAAAAGCACTATTTGGAGCTCTATATATGTTTTATGTGTATGTAGCTATTTATTATTTATTTGCAATAATTGTAAAAAATTTATGTATTGAATAAAATACACAGGTTGAGTTTAATTGCGCTACATATTATTGATTATATTATTCATTCATATCATAAAATAATACATTATATTCATAATATATTACAGTTATATAAATATTACAGTAATATTATTATATGTGAATTTAATCTTGACTTTTACGAAAAATACATTTCTTTAATTAACACTAGAAATGCTACTAATAAAAATAAATACATGTAAATATAGAGAGAATAAAATATCCGATTTTTCAATTGCTTTGGCTCGATTTCAACTTTGATTCCCCCTAAAGACTTAAATGTATTTATTTGATTATATTTTTGTCTAAACATTCTCTTCAACTTTATAAAAGTTTTATAATCATGAAAGTTTGTAAGCAAGGCGTAAAATTTGCTGTAGATCTGACTTCCTTCTCTCCACATTTGAAATATTCCGGATTCAAATAATTTCATAAATAGTTTTTCTAAATCAACACATAGTTTATTACTTGGAATACATAAATTATAACTTCGGTGATTATAATCTGATTCATATTCCTTTTGCCTTGTTATATAATAACTCTTTGTTGACATAATATCAAAATATATTTCTAAACAGTCAAATGAATCTGATGGGTCAATCCAATAAAATGTATTAGGTAAAGCCAAATCACCTTTACTAGTGGAAATTAATTTATTTTTGTTTAGTGCCAATATAAAAACTAAATTACTCAGTAGAGAAAATTTAACGATTCGATTCAATCGCTTAAATAATGAAACTTTATTTGAAAAATCATTGAATTTGAAAAACATAGATTTTAGACCTTTATCGTAAAATGATGTCAAATTATATGTTTTTTTAGCCAGTTCTTTTAAAAAATCTTGCCCTTCTTTCTTTAGAATGTTTGATGATCCAACTTTACCCATTGTTAATATAAATTTTTTTGATTTTGAAAATGCCAATTGTTTAAAAGTAGCTTCAACTTTAGGCGGCCTATCAATAGCAATCAACGTGCATAAATTCCCTTTATATGCTGAACTCATCACAAAAGCCATTAAAATGAAAAATGTTAAAAAAACAATTAAATTAAAATCTAATTTTGATATTTCACCCAGAGAATCGCTTCCTTGATCCAAAGTGAATTTAAAAAATCCAAATATCAATTGATTTTTTTGTAATAAAAGTTCTTTTTGAAATTTAGAAGATGCATAAAAAATTAAAATTAAAATTGAAACAATTGAAATGGCAAAGAAAAAATAAAGAACCCAAACAATCGATTCCAAAGGGTCAAAAAGTAATGAATATTTTATATGGGAATTTTTTAATACAAATTTCAAAAAAGTGAATTGTTTATTTTCCCATCCAACCCTGAAAATATAAATATCATTATTTTTAAATGAAGTTTCAATTGGTTTCCTAACAAATTCTAAAGATTCTCCCCTGTTGAAATCCATTGATAATGAAAAATTCAATTTGGTAAATGCCGTTGTAATAAAACATGTTAATTCTGAGAAATCATGAGGAAATTTTAAATTCATTGAACAGGCCTTATTTACCCCAAAATAAAATAAATTATCGATGGTTTCCCATGTTACATGACCTTCGGCAAAATATATTATAATTTGTTCATAATCATTTTGATGTTGTAAATTGTATTTTATTAGAGTTTCAACCAAATTATGGTCATTCAAATAAGAAGGATTATAATTGGCATAATGGCTTTGTAAGTTTTCAAAAATTTTCTTTAAATAAGAATCGATGGGATAAAAATGAATTTTGCTGTAGTAAATTTTTTTTGTAATCATAATATTTTTAGATATTTCATTATCAATTGAAAAACAATATAAAATAAAGTGCATTGCAGCACCGGAAAACCGATTAAAGTACGATTTTATGAATCTATCCTCTTTAACAAATTTTTGCAAATTTTCCCACTCTGAATGAGAATTAAAATCGAGAAAACCATTTTTAGCATTGCAGGCAATTAAAGTAAAATCTAATTTGAATAAAGGTATAACTAAATCTATAAAGCCTAAAAAAACATGAAATTGAGCAAGATGAATTGTATTTGTATAAATTTCACAATCGTCAATTGCTAATAAAACTGAGCAAAGTGAATTTCGCTTATAATTTGTTAATGTTTTAAACATTAAATAGATCCTCTCCGAAATTTGTTTATGCATTATATAAAAATTTCTATTAGGAATTGTGATATTTTCAAAATATACTGTATTTGTAAGAATTGTATTGTTGAAAAAATGAATATAATTTTCTAATAAATCATTTTCTTTTGGACATTTGAAGTTTTTTACAATATTTATCTCGCAAGATCTCATTGCTTTTAAATAAATTGAGCTTTGTTCATAATATTTGGTTTTATTATATTGCAAATATTTATATTCTACTAATGAGTTTGTAAGATTTAAATTTAAATAGATTATTAAAAAAATTATTTTGTATTTAAGCTTTAACATGGTTATTTTTAATATGGAGTATATTCAATTTTTCAATAAAACAAAATAAAATGATAAAAAGTAAATTTAAATTCTCTTTATATACAATTTTTAATTAGATTAAGTAAACATATTTGTTTGATGATCTGCCAAAAATAAATAAATATTTAAAGAAAAATATTAATAAAAATTCATTAAAATTCAATTAAATTATAAAACGCAATAAAGAATAAAATGCAGTGGCGGATCTAGCATTGTGCAAAATGTGCACGTGCACATGTGCAATTTTGGGTCTATACACTAGATATATAGAAAGATTTTTCTGCTGTACACTAGATAATATAGAAGTAATAGGAGTGCACACATCTGAAAAATCCTAGATCCGCCACTGATAAAATATTTATTTAGAAGGTAGGTATTCTAGGTATAGATTTTTAAACATTTCTTGACTATTTACTTGACAGGTTAATTGTAAATTTTATGTTTTTAATTTATCGCTATGGAAATGAATTGACATAGGATGTAAATTAATTAAATATTTAATTTCATGTTATCTAACTTGTCTAATATTTATAACATATATACTTTTCAATTCGTGAATTCCTTGATTTGATTATATTATTATTAATTTTAATTTTTTATGCATCGTCTAAATTTCAAAAAGGACTTTTGATAAACCAATCTGCTATGTTGTTTTAGGAAACTGGGCTCCTTCCTTCATTTGAAATTGGGAAGATCCTTCTTACCAGCAATTTGGATATTGCAAATGAACTACGAAGGGAATTTGGTTTTATTAATTGTTTGAATCATTTCTCATTTCCATTTGCCAATAATTGAAATCATTTAATGTTAAATAATTACGTTCCCTAGGAACGGAAAATCTCTGCAACCATAACTAAATATATCTAATAAACCACAATGGGCTGAGGGAGGGGTTTAGCTTCATGTATTTTAAATGGACAATTAACTCGGCAAAACTCTTAATCTCTTTTAAATGGACAATTAGAAAAAAGTTGTGTAAAATAGAGAAAAAAATTCTCTATTAAATGATATTTTAACATTCTGCCCAAAGTTCCGCAAAACGATGCAAAAATTATTTGAAATTTAATTAAATAAATTATTACCTACATATATATAGCGCTAGCAGGCAAGGCATATTATTTAATCTCTGTTTACTTTATATTCCTAGTATTTTCTTAATGTAGATTGTTACCGGGTATATAAGCCAATATATTCTTTAGCCAATTTTTCACAAAATTTCCCAAATTTTTTTACCATCAATTGAAAGTTGACAAGTGCAATTAAAAGAAATCCGAATTTTTTTACAATATTTTTGTCCCTCAATCGCAACCTAACCTTAACTAACCTAGAAAGAATCCACAGTCCACATCCAATCCAAAAAATCCATATTTTTATTAGGATAGCCTCCACCTCAAATTCCTTTCCATCTCTATGGAAGTTATTGTAAATAAACGGCTTTTTAAATGTGATCAATGCGATTGTGTTTTTCATCACAAGAGAGGACTATCGAACTATAGGAATTCAACTGGACATTTGGCCTATGTCGAACCAGAAAATAAGAATGTGTTGGAAGTGATTCCAAATGTGCCACTAAATGTGACTGTCATGGATGCTTTCGTTTTTAAAAATTGGCATTTTTCTTTATATCATCCTTCTTTGAACTTGATGAATTAGGGTTTATGATCATAAACAAAGGAATTCATCAATGTGAAAATTCCAGAATTTCATCAATTACTGAACAATCTTACTCAACCTTGAATTTTCAATTTGGTCTACCCTTTATTCCCTTTTTATCACGAAGTACTCACGGAGGGAAAGTCCATGAAGGAACATTCAACATCTACTAGTATTTGATTCCACTCAGACACTTTCCTTTTTCTTTAACTCAATGCATAGCGTTGAAACCAAATGACTGAACTTGCTAAATAAAAATTCCTCCTTGCTCCAAACAAATTTAAGACGTTCGGTTACTAGCACTAAAATTAAATTTGATATAAAAATCAGTCAGAATTTCCTGTTTTTTATATTGATACTCTTGAAGGACTTCCGGTAAAAATAAATTTCTTTGACACTATCCGAGGTCTAATACGTTATAAATCCTATAACTATTAATGCGCTTTGTGTCTGGTTTGATTAATAATTTGTTTCCAATTTATTGTCTTTTAATATATCACAATATTTTATGATTCGGTCCAGGTAAGATCTTGACGCATTATTAAAACTTTAGGGTGAAAGTGCCAAGATGTTTAGTATAAAAACTAAATGTCTTATTTATACAGTATGTTGAATGGAAGATATTGATTTATAAAAACAATCAGCATATTTTATTAATTCAAATAGAGGAACCCACCCTTCATTGTAACGAATCATCTCCTCTTTCCTTCAAATTACAGGCACTTCATATTGGGTAATCATGTATCATATAGCTTATTTAATAATATAATAATAATAATAATAATATAATCATATTATCTTCCCCTCTCAACTAATTGTACGTCCCAGTACAAATTATATTATGTTATTTATTACTCATTCACACCAATTCATTTACTTAATTCTTATATTAGGAAATTCATTTCATTACAGAATTATTACTTTTATAATTTATCCTATCTATATAAGATTAGTTATTTATTTGATCAACCATTCATTAATAGTACAATCATACTTTATCCCCATTTTATACTACAAAAGCTAAATGCATACATTCTACCATTTTATGATTTTTTTGTTAATTTTAAAATGTTCTTAATGTCGATATATTAATATTTTATCTCTCTCAATTCCACAAACTTATTGATTTCCCAAATTCCTGAGATTTCCCAACCTCCGAGACATTCCCAGTTCATTTATTATATAGAGATAATATTTGAGTTTTTTGGAAATATTTTCCGACGTATACTGGAGAGATGCAAATTTAATTTGCTAACCCAGAAACCAATTAGGTTCATTTAGATTTATATCCTGTTCACAAAAGTTCTCGCTCGTGATGGGAGCAAAATCCGCCCGGAGCATAAAGATCGCTCGCTCAATGGCTTCGTTGATCTACTTTTTGTAAATTGTCATACATTTTCAAATTGTCATAAGTTATTTTCATGAGGTCCTTCAATCTCGGATCAGCGTTTTTGTCTGAGCGTGTTTGATCGTTTCGGGCTTTAATTTATTGTTTATGCAGTTCGGCCGTGTAAACGTCTTTGATCCGGGCAGCGAGGAACGTATTCATATTCAGGATCCGCTGATGATCATTCCGACAATTGATGTAGTAATTGCTGTTGCCAGCCACGTTCTTCTGCACGTGAGGAGTCGTGTCCATGTCGGGTTTTGCCTTCACTGCCGCCTGGGTCTTCCTGATCATCGCATAGTCCTCGATGTACTCCGTGTATCGCATGTTCTGGGTTCTCAGCTTGTCTTTGATTTTCTGGAAATGGCAAATTTAATTAAAATAAAAAATACTTTAACTTTAATTAATTGTTTAATTAACTACTTGCAATTAGTTAAATACATAGTTAATAGTTCACGTAATTGTACAAAGACAAAATTAAAGGCTCATTTGTTTACACATAATTGCTTGAAATTAATAAAATGCAAGTTTGGCTTATTTTTTACAAACCTCTGCTGTTTTAGCCGTGAGAGTCCTTAAAAACTCTGGTTTGACTCTTCCTCTCTCCACTTCCTCAGATCCGTTAAGACCAATCCTATTGAACGCTGGGTTTCTTATATTTATAGAACACCTTAATAAATTGAGATATAACAAATACAGTCGGACGATTCAATATTTCACTTTCAGTAACAGTCCATTTAACCATCTAAAGTAGTTGCATTGATAGTTAAAAATCTTCATACTTTTAACTATACTTCGAGAACCTAGAAGTTAACAGAGTTTGATAATGTGGACTCTGTGACTTTGTGGCCGAAAGAGAGAAAGAGACGGGGCTTACACTCACAGCCAACAACGTTGGGTCCTGTATTATTAGGTCCATTTTTCCGAAATCATTTTCTTTAATCTGATTTTTGACCAAATCTATGAAAAAATTTAATAGAAATTTATAGGAATATTTCTGATTATTCTGTTCATCCAAAAATTTAGATTTCATATAAGCATTATAATCATCTTGAAATGTTAAGTTTTCATTTGCAAAATGAAAAATGTAATAATTCTTAAAAAAATTATGAACAGATCCTGATATTTTGGAGGGGACTTCTCGATTTATCGAGATTGAATATATAATCAAAGAGGCAGCTGGAAATTTTAAACTAATAAAAAATGATTTTAATACTAAATTTAAAATCCGTGAACTACGATATTTGTCTTTAAAAATTAAACTAGATTTTTTTCTTATATTGAATGCAATAATATAAAAAAATTTCGTTGATAATATTGGTGCAAAATTTATCAAAATTACATCCTGATGCATATAAAAAAATCTAGCTTTGATTCAATATTTTCGTAGCCAATTGAAATAATTGTTAAACAAATTAAATACTTGCGATCTTTTAGAAATGCTTTTTTTATATTAGTTAAAGCATTTGGTGGATCAACCAGATATCTTAATTTATCTACAGCTGTGTAATTTTGATACACAAAATTAAAAACTTGAATAGAACTGTTATATTGTGTAAAAAAGTGCGCATAATTTAAAAATAAGTCGTTGCTATAAGATGCTGGTGCTAATAATTGTTGGACTAACATAACTTCACAAATGCTCATGGCTTTTAAATATTTAGAGCTAGTTTCAAATTTTTCAGGATTATAATTAAGCTTATTTTCATAATTAGGAAACGTTAATACTAAATTAAAAATAAATAATAATATGAACCAAATTATAATAATTTTTTTCATTATTAGATTTTTTTATAATCCAAGTGAAATTTTGATTATAATTATATTCAGAGTAATTGAGCAATTTAATAACGAGAATTGAATTAAAGAATCATTAAATAAATATACTTATGATATAAAAATTGAACACGAAAAAATTAGATAAATAAATAAAAGTTAACTTTAGATAATTAACTATGAAGGTAAGTACATAATGTAGCAATAAATATTAAATTGTAAATTAAAAATTTTATTATTTATAATTTTATAACGTTGTAATGTTTTTATTTTAATTAAAAATTGATAAACAAAATTTCACCAAAATAATTTAAAATGTTTTAACAAATGTTGATTCTAGAAAAATAACATCAAAAACATTGACAATAGCATGCCATCATCATCATGGACACGTATGTGCTTATTTTCCCAAAACATATATTTACATGTTTGTTTTATAATCTCAGACCCATGTGAATGAATTATGTAAAATCAATATCGACTACAAATAAAATTTTAATCGATATGATATATTCTAGTAAATATCCCAAATCATAAACGGTCAGTCGAGTCAAGTCAACAACGTCAGTTGAAATAATACCAAATTTAATATAAAAGACTTATAATATTTCGTTTATTTTTTCTGAATTTATAATATTTATTTCCTTAATGCCCAACGTTACCAAACTTTTTTAAACTCAGTTTAAACTAATCGGAGTTTAAGCTAACTCGAGATTAAACTAA
>JAQGBZ010000777.1:0-12993 GCA_034687125.1 Neelides folsomi
TACAAATGGACCATTCACACATGTTTTGGATTTTCAATAAAAAATATTTTCCCTATCATATTTTACTTTTGGGTCTTGAGTCGGATCGACAAAGAAAAATGTTCCCTTGGAGCTAAAGTGCACAAATAATTTTTAAGATAGGGATTTTGGTCTAATTTTGTGAATTTCAGGCCCGATTGTAAAAATTATATATTTTGAGAAACACATTTATTAACACGTAAACATGGAAATTCCATGGATTTCAATGTTTTCCCAAAAGTTTTATTTTTGCCCCGATCGGGGCATCGGACCTGACATTTTCCTATGATTTCAGGTCTAATTGCAATTAAACCTAAAAAATAGGAAATTAGACCTGAAGATAGGAGCTTATTGATCCCTGGTTTTATTGAAAGATCTAATACCATCATTTGTGAGATAATTAATTCGCCATTGGTCATTATTGAATAAAAATACAATAATTTTTCGCGTCTTCGTAAACACAATGTTCCACTTCTAAAGGTATAACATATGGTAATAATAGGTCACTACTCTGTACTTTTATAATTTTGTTTATTATGGCATTAGCAAATTAGAATACCTACAGATTCTCTACAAATATTTGGACATTGCTGTATTATATGAGGGTGGATTTGATAAATCATCCATTTGTACATAATTTGATAACAGTGCTTACTGATAACTTGGAATTGGAATAGCTGGAAATGCCGGAATTGGGGTAGTCTGTTCTTGTATTGTAGGCTGAGTATTCTCTTGTCTTCCATGGGTGTTTTCTGTTTCTTGTTGCGGATATGGTGAATTTCTCTGGCTAACCATCACCCGAGATCTCTCTGGTTCAATACAACAACATAATAATAAAAATAATAAGTAAATAAATGCTAAGACAATTGCCCCTTTGATTAATTCTTTGGGATACATAAAAAGATATTATTTGAACAATATTTTTGATCAACTATGTATAGTGTAACGGAAAAATAGGAGGCGAATATAATAAAATATATAAATTATTTGGCATATTAAAATCAAATTAATGTAACAAAATGTACAAATTTTAAATGAATGTGTCAACATTATGAGAATTATGACGATCCATTTGTTATCGAATAACTTATTAATTTTGTTAAATAAAAAGAGTTCAACAATTATGCAAATTGGAAAAGAAGTAATGAGAAAAGTGGTTTGAGAGAGTAATTGACTCGGAATTCGGATGTGTTAATGAATGTGTGGAGTGGAAATGAGAGGCATTGTTTACAGAAGCTGCTGCGAGTGCTCCTAATCAAGTAGTCCGTCAAATGCCCCCCAAAGTGAACTTGCTTTCTTTTCAACTCCCGAATTCTTTTTTTAGTTGAATTGAGAGTCTCTGGTTGTTCTTAATCCTTGGTTAAGTTTACCGCGGTTAAGATGTCCCTGTTCCAACCTTGTTCTATGTTCCTGGTATAGGTATATTATATTTATTATACTATACATTATTACATTATACATATTTGACTTTTGTCAGATATTATATTTTATCTTCATTTGTAAGATGTCAAAATTTGTGATGATTTTGTTGTAAAAATGTACCAAATTCACTTAATGAGTATTCAATAAAATATGTGACATACCTATATTCAAATTGAAAGCATCAAGTTTAAAAGGTCTGCACTTCTCGGTAAATTATGATTTTGTTTATTATGATTATGACATTAACAAATAAAATACAGATTCTCTACACATACAATTTGGACATAACTTCAGTATATGAAGGTGGATTTGATAAATCATCTATTTGAACAGTATTTGATAATAGTACTTCCTGATAACTTGGAATTGGAATAGCCTGAATAGAAATATTCTCTTGTCTTGTATGAGAGTATTCTCTTGTCTTGCATGGGTGTTTTCTGTTTCTTGTTGCGTATATGGTAAATTTCTCTGGCCATCGATCACCCGAGATCTCTCTGGTTCATAAAATCTTTGTCCTCGAGGCACAATAACTATTATATTATTAATTAAATTACAATCATTTATTCATTAAAAATAAGTGACTTAAATAGGTGAATGAAATGAAGTGACTGAAACTTGTTGCGTTGAAATTTGGTTCATTAAGACTTCATTTCGACTTTTCTTCATACAAATGCAACTAAGCTAACAAAAGCTAAGACAAAAGAAACAATTGCGACAGTGAATAAAATATAATGTATAATTAGCATTTACTTTATTGTTACAAGAAAGTAAGTGTTTGTGTTAACTTATATAAGATTAAATAATTTCACGGACATATTGTTACTAATTTAGGTCGATTTTAGAATATCATGTTAAATACTTATGTTTTTTTTATTCAAAATATGCAATACGATGATAATACGTATGTGAAAAATTAGACGTGTATAAAGAATTTTGAATTTGAATTTGAATTTATACTTTCTTTGCGAGAAATAAAAATTTAAAAGGTGTTATTTTGAACAATTGCTGTGTTCTTTTTGGAAATTGAGGAAAAATTGATTTCGGGATTCTCACATCTCATAATATCTAAACGCCATACAATAACTTTCGAATGAATTGCAATAAAAAACCCTTCACGATCTCTACCTTTAAGAATGCATCAAATCTATTATTTTTGGACGTTTTGTTCAACCGAGAAAAGCTTCATTTTCTAATCAATTGGCATGATTTTTTTAAAATAAAATCCAAAAAGAATGAAATTTTCACGAATTTGAACTTACATTCCAAGTCCACAGAGTAGAACAACAAATGCGAATGCAGCCCAACTTGCAAATTGAACGTTTTAACGTAAATTGAGGCCCGAGGCAGCATTTAGTCACGCAAATGTATTAAAATTCCCGTGAAGAAATAACCCAATGAAATGGGATAACGGCGAGAAATAAACGTGTAATACGTTATGCAAGCATATAAAACTTACGTTTATTAAGGCAATATTAAACATAAAACTAATTTGAACTATTTCCTGCGACTTTAACTTTAAAGTCACACGTTTTGTTTAATATTTAGGGTAAACCTAAACATAATTGAGCTTATCCTAATTCCCGCGACGTTAACTTTAACAGCAGACACACGTTTTGCTTGCATAACGTGTGTCGGACACACTTTTTGTCGGTTGGACACACTATTTGTCGTCAAAACATGTGTCCGACACACATTTTGACGACAAAACGTGTGTCCGACACACGTTTTGCACGACACACTATATGCTCCCACACCGGTCAGCTTTCAAGCTAGCTAGCCAAAAGGCGCACACTGTATGTAAGTCTATAATAAATTGAACAAATTTGAAATAAACGTTTAAATAAAAAGACTATAGACAATACCTATTTAGTCTTAAAAAATTACATCATGCATAACCTTAATCATAAATCTTATTCAATATTCATAATGTTAATTATCCATTTCCAAGTGACATGTACATATGAGTCTTTATTTCATTTTCAATAAATAAAACATTCCCATCCTACATATTAAATACAAACACACACTTCACATTACTTATGCTATGCTATAAACGTCATGAATTTCAATACAAGTTAATTACAAATTGATCAATAAATTAACGATTTCTTTAGTTTATTATGCCAATATAATAATACAAATTTTTATTATGCTAATCTATCTAAATTTCCCAATGATTGGGGATAAATATATAAATAATCGATAGTTTAACTATCTTCAATTATTTCATAAAGGTATTTCATAATAAACGCTATTCAATACATTGCAAATTACCCAAACTTATTATTCTTTACTTCAAACTTATCAAATAAAATGTTAAATTATTTAATATTCATTATCTTATCAGTTTTTATTCCTCTCTCCTTCCAATGTCCACCAAAAGAGGTAAATCATGAAATAATTTGAAAATTCCCTTAAAAATTCATTTTTAATCAAGGTATAAAGGATTAATTTATTAACAAATCAATGAAAATAATTTATTATTCTTAATTAATAATTTAAATAATTACTCGTATTATGATAACATTCTAAGGATGTTCTTGCACTTACAAGCAACCAAAGCAACACGAAAAACTTTTGGGTGAATAAATCATACAAATGGCCCAAAGGCGTAATTCCAATTATTATCAGTTCCCAATATTCTAAAAAGGATCTTGACATCGTTCGATGGGCGATTAACCATTGGGAAAAAAACACTTGTGTTCGATTCGTCAACCGAACAAATCAGAAAGACTACGCGGAAATCACGCCGAATGACGGGACCAAAAATTACTGCTATTGCCATGTGGGGAGAATCGGTGGGAAGCAAGTGATGAAGATGTATGGGGAATGCATGCGGCAAGGGTCAATGGTTCATGAATTTGGTCATCTCGTTGGTTTCCAACACGAACACCAACGCCCAGATAGAGATGATTTTGTCAACATTAATTTAAAAAATGTGGATCGGAGTAAATCTACTTAATATACAGGGTGGTCCATTATAAGGAACGATTTTCAATACGACGCTATTAACAATCGGCCCTGACTAATGAACCACCCTGTATAATATTAAAAATTAATTATTTATTAATTATTTATTCATTAATAATTCATTAATTAATAAGATTATTGAAAAATTTTAATTATAAAATTGACTTTTTTTTCCTTTAGCATATCATTACGCTTTTGATAAATTTACATACAAGCAAGTGGACAATCTTGGCCAAGCGTATGACTATAAAAGCGTAATGCAATATCCATACCATGCTTTTACTTCTTCAACAGATCCATCTAAAGCGTCCATTACCCTCAAAGACGGCTCAATTGGTCCAATAAGAAATGAAGCCAAAGTGTTGAGCAAAGGGGACATTAAGAAAACCAGCGTTTACTACAACAATTGCAAATGAATTTAATCAAATTAATCATCACTTTATTATAGTTAAACCATTACTCATTACTGTCATTACCATTACTATTATTGGATTATAATAAAGGATGGAAGGATTATTCATTTAGTAAAATAGTTTTACCTGGATCAAATTCATTGATTAAAAAATTCCTCAACTATAGAATATTTTTGAAGTAAAGAATAATAAGTTTGGGTAATTTGCAATGTATTGAATAGCGTTTATTATGAAATACCTTTATGAAATAATTGAAGATAGTTAAACTATCGATTATTTATATATTTATCCCCAATCATTGGGAAATTTAGATAGATTAGCATAATAAAAATTTGTATTATTATATTGGCATAATAATTCAAATTAAAACCCACATTTACAATTTTTGTTATTCCAGAATTGAATTCAAACGAGTTGGATAACTTTAAATCAATTTACTTATCAGATATTAACAATTACCAAATAACTTAAAAATATTTAGCCCTGAACGAAAATTCTATTTCAATAATAGTTATTGGTAATCCATTCAAATTAATTTTTTATGAATTAGATTTAAATAAATCTAAAAAAAATTATTCATTTTAAAATATATTGTCAAAACATGGAAAAAATTAATATTATTAAAAATTAATATTATTAAATATGAATTATCATTGCATTGACAAGTCCAAAATTAAAAATAGTTTATGCAGTGATATGGATGTGTAAATGGGTGTTGATTTTGATTGTTGTTGCTGCTGCTGGGTTGTGGGTGCTTCATGAAAAAAACTTTATGTTGGCCAAAATCGCTCCTGAAACTCCATGGTGCTCCTGTTTTTGCTCCATGATTTAATAGTTTTTTCTATCCTGCAGATAATTTCATTATTTATGCAATTTCAAATGAGAATTTGCCTTTTGTGGAATTGAAATTTTTGAAAAGCTTTCGTAAATACGAAATATTATTTTCTGGAAAAATATCAAATTTATTAGAAGAATTAATGAGAAATTTAATGAATATTCGAGAAAATGAAAATATAAATATTTTTGATTCGAAGGTTCAATCGTTTTTTTCTAAAATCAATATTTATAAAGACTTTGAAGGAGCAGCAATATTATTTCAATATTCTAACCAATACAAGAATAAGAAATTCCGGTGTCATATGAAACAAATATCCATTTGCTGACAATTCTTTTTTCTGTATAATAGAAATTGTCGCTCAAGGATTAAACATGTCATTAACGAATTCACCGCACCAAATGAACGTGATTCAAACTGTGAGCAGAAATTCGGCAATCTCTGCCGTTATATATAATAGTGTAGATGAAACTGAATTAGCGTTTTACTTTAATATGTATGGTTCAAAATATTTACCATTTTGGGTTAAATTAGAATATACTTTCACACAATTTATAGATAAAACAACGGTTATCAATTATCATATCTTAATTTCACCATTTAAACCTATCATTTGGATTTCTCTTTTTTCGATATTAGTTGTAATGAATATATTTTTAAAAATTGATTATTCGTTTTCACGATTTCTTCACCAAATTGACTTTATAAAATTCAACGTTTTGTCTTTGGCGCTTTCACAAGCTTTAGTTGAACAAGGCCATTCAGCAATTGATCAAATTCCATCTAAAAACTTTAAACACATGTTTATAATTGGGATTTTAATTTTCATTATTTTCATTTTTAGCACAATCTACAAGTCAATTTTATTTTTAGTAATTGCTTTAGATAGAAATCCAAAATCATATGAAACAATCGAAGAATTGGCTTTTTATTCAACACGAAACGAAATAATCTATTCAGATAGTTCAACTGTAGATAATCTTAATGTTTATGTAGAATATACAAGGGTAAGAAATGTTAATTCAACTCAAGCTGAATTATATTATTACGAAAACAGTAATCCTGCTTTTTTAAAAACATTAATTGATGTACCACAAAGAGAAAAAATTCTCGAGATTCCCAAAAGTAAAATTACTTTCATTCCACATGTAGTTTGGTTTGGTAAAGGAGATGATTTTTATTTTTCCAAATTTAAAGGACATATGCAGAAAACTCCAGCTAATTTTATTTTATTGGATAATACTGATTATACTTTTCGAATTGAAATGTTAATTGAGTATCTTTTCTCCCAAAAATATTATATTATTAAAGAGAGGGATTTTAGAAATAATCAGAATTTAGGGAATTTTAATGAATGTTATTTATACATTAATTACATTTAATTATAATTCCAATTTTAATATACATTATAAAAATATTTTTAATGCATTGTTTGAATCTGGTATTTGGAAAATGTGGGATGAAGGAAATAAAATTATAAGTCCATTACTAGGACCTATAAGTAATAATTTACATGTGTCCTATAATGAATTTAAAAATGGAACAGAATCAACTTTGATAAAATTAATACATATAAAAGTTTATCCAAACCACCTGAAGATTACAACCCTGCTCCTTTAATAATAAGAAAAATTATCCCAATTTTAATTTTTACTTCCTTTTTATTAACAATTTCAATTGTGATTTGGTTAGTGGAATTAATCTGACAATCTTAAATTTACCATTACTTAAAATACATTTGTGAATTTTCATTTTATTACATAATTAAATAATTATAGCAAAATACTTATAAACTAACTGTAGTACAAGTACATAATGTTTGTACATAATAATACAGATAGTATGTATGAATAAATAATAGTTAAGTACCTATGTATGTATGTTAGGGATGTCAGTTTCGATAAAAATCTTATTTACCGATAAATGGACTTATCCATATATCTTGATGGAAAATTTGAAAAAAGTTTTTAATTATAATTTTAAATTAAAAATATCATATAATAAAGTGTCAAAATAATCCCATTTTAATTAAAAAAAGATAGATTAATTAAATTAAATTAAATCAGCTCATCTTGTTACAAATATATTATTCATTAATATTATAACTAATAATTTATAATTACATTTGTTATTTCGACTTATATAATAATCTTATATAATATTTTATGTTAAATTTTGTTTTTAATCAAAAAAATCCCCCAAATTCCGGTAAATCTTGTTGAATTTTGCATTTGATAATTTATAGAATTTCTCGATTTATCGACTCAATTTTTATCGGTAAACGATAAACCAAAATAAGCCAATTTACCGATTAATCGTTTATCGATTAATCGGTAATGTATGTCACCCTTAATATATGATTTATTTCATATGCATATATCATATATCGGCGATCAATGTCTAGCGATTTCTTACTAACAATAACTGCATAGTCCTCGAGATTCCTCTCAACTTTCCCCAAATAAAAGATTCGGTCTTCTTCTCCGAATGCCCCTGGTCGTCCTTCATTGGGAAAAACTCATTTCTTTCCGAGATCAAAGTCGATCGAATGTCCTGAATGCTCTGCAGCTTCAAAATTTCTTCAGGAGGAATGCCACTAGTTGCCTCACAAAGATGGGAAACAATTTGCTTTAAACTTTCAGTCTTCTTCGCTCTTTCCTCCCCATTTTCCCCCGATCGACTCTAATTACTTATTTATTCCTCTATTGACTCTTCCTCTTGGGGTATATTATAACGGAGAAAATATGCGATTCCTTATAATCGCCTAATCAAATTGATTGCCAATTGGACGTCGGAATATAGACAACTGAAAAGTATTTACAAATATTTAATAATTGAGACGCTTGTGAGTGGGAGTGAGGGACTGAGAGTGTGGGGTATATTCAGGGCTTGGGATGACTAATTTTTTAAAACCTGGTAAAACGGTTTAAAGAGGGGAACCCGAGCCTGTCAAAACTCCCAAAACTTCTTTTTTTACATTTCTCACATTTTCATCACTATTATTTAAGAAATGATATGTCCAACTATTCCCAAACGTTCTAAGAAGCTTAAATATGCGATATTCAATGCACATTTGAATAATTTTACAAACATCTTGCCTTTTCCTCATTCTTCTCAATTGGATTTGTTCTTTTCTTGCAATTAAACAACTATATTGATTTCTCCTCGTTTTTTTGAATTTCATGAGTTTCATTGTCTAAATTTTAATAATGGATTAATATTTAAAACATTATGAGACTACTGCTTCATTTATTTTTGTTTTAACTATTAAGCAAAAAATACTCTTAGCTATTTCATTAATTATTTCTAGGATTTGAGAATCAGCCTTGATTTTCATTTTTGGTGATGGGCGTACTAATTCTAAATCGAAATTGACTATCCATTACTCAAAAGAAAGCACAATTATCATTTAATAGTAATTAATTTTCTCATAATAAATAATAACTGATGTGTAACTACCAAATATATTTAAATGCTCAGAACTGTAACATGTTGTCAGGCTTTAGCATATAGTACATAGCCTGCCCTGTCTAAACAGGTCTTACCATGTTTAAATAGGTTGAGGAGTTTTATCACTGCCTTTTTACAGCCCTGGGTATATTCAATCCCGTGGATTCCAGAGACCGAATGAGATGGTGAGGAAGATTCCGTGCATTTTATACACAAACTCAAACTTCTCCCAGGTTTGCTCCTTGGTGGGATTCCCAGTGGATATATACACAGTTTTCCTCCCAGATACTGCGGTCTCGGAATCTCAAAACGAACCAAGGGATCAAATCAGTGTATGGAGGCAAAGCATTAGTAAATAACACACGAGGCACAAAATCACCTTTTCTCATTTACTTCAATCACCAAATATTGATTTATTCATTAAGAATTCTCTTTAAACCATCTTACGACATTCTCTTGTTTTTTTTATTGATGTAGGGTATTAAGTTATAGAATCTACTTATAGTTTTTACGCTTCATACGCTCAGTCGTTCATTATATATTTATTATATATTTTGCATTTATTATATTATTAATTTTCATAAATATTAAATGCTCTTCCCATACTCAAGTGTACAAATAAATAAATATGTAAATACGGGCCTATTAATATTAATTATAATTATTATCAAAAGAAATCGATTTACAACTAGTATCACTTTTACAATTTTGTGATCGTTAAACAAATAACATTGTGGTTATTTTAAATTCATATGATAAATTTATAATAAATAAGTTACCGAATCATGGAATTAGCACCATCTTGCAAATAAAGCTGTCGTAGCTGAGTACAAGAGTATTTAAGCCTGAATCATAATTATTTAAATAAACATTATTTAAAACTAATAATTTGAATAATTGAATAGTGTAGAAGTTAAGTATTAAACTTTCAAATCAATTGAATTTTTGAATAAAATACACGTTTATCTAAATATTTTATCTTTTGATTCTGAATATATATTACTGTAAAATTTAATATTTCAAATTTTCAATATTAATTTTTTAAATCAATTACCAACGATCAAAGGAATTTAATATAATATTAATATACAAATATTACAGAAATTTCCAAAATATATATTTACATAGGTCGCTTCATTTAAATTACTCGACATTAAATACCATTTAGTTATCTAGGCAAGTATGTTATTTTATTAATTTGTATATTTTTCATCAATTATATTGTCAATATCATTGGAATGAATAAATAGTATCAATATGTCAATATCCAGTATCAATATCCAGTTTCTTGGTTACTCCCATGGAATTACCGGGAATGTTTCTCTCACCGCGTCTCGTTTAAATTCTTGAACGTTATTGAGACTGATCGTGTCATTGTTTAGGACACGAACAAAGTAGGGCTGAATCCCGCCCATCCACGCTTCAACATAACTCATATCCGAAGTCCAATTGATCCAATAATGATTGGGTAAGAGCGGATTTTGAATTGCACTCAAAAATCCATGAGAGTATTCCCCATTCCCATAGGCAAAGGTATACGCATCTCCGTTCCACCCAATTACAATATTTCCTATTGGCAAAATAGAAATTATATTTAATTCATAAATATTTAAAACTAAATTTATTGTTCTATTTAGTAATAAAAATTATTAGAATAAATGATTAATTTTTGTTTGATATCATTTATAAAGATGAACATAAAAAATTGTCACGATTTTTATTATTATTTTTTATTATTTAATTTTTTTTAAAAAAATTACCCCAATAAGCATTTCCAAATAAGCCAGTAAAGTTCACCACATTTTCATTCGACTGTTCAGATTTTTTTGTTAAAGGTAATTTCTTTGGTGGGAATTCGTTCTTTACAACGTCAGTAAACACCGGTAAAAATTTTTGAGTGTTTAATGTTTGGGTTTTGGATTCTATGAAGGTAAAATCAATATAAATTATTGGATTCGTTGAATTAGATAATGTGAATGTGAAAATTGACTAATCGGATTAAATTAAAATTGATCAACTATTGAATTGATTTTGCAATTCGAGATTATTGTACTTGTGAGAAGAAAGTCGAAAATGAAATAGTGAAGATCAAACTGTGCCACTTGTGTTTCACGCGGTCCGCTGATCACGCTGTAAATTCCCATCCCGTGGGAGGGAAGGAAAGTAAATAATCCTTCATATGGGGGAATGCTTCCTCCATGGGAGATAAATGGAGTCCCTGAATAAATATAAAACTAAATTAATTATCAATTAAAAATGATTTTCTATTCCAAATACTACATATAATAAAGTTAATTAATTTTTAATTTATCTCAATGTGAAACCAACCATCAAACCAATTTCCAATTCCTAATCCAAGCCCGTAGTCATCATTTCCATTTTTCATTGATGGTTTGTAAACCCAGTTTAAAACATTCTATAAGTTAAGATCATACATTATAAACATCTATTGATGATTGAACGAATAAATTGTAATACATTTTTGTATTTGACATTAATATTAAAAATAATCCTAATTTTATATTTCATATATACAGGGTGGGCCATAAATCACGCAAAATTTTTACATGAAAATACATTGAAAATCGGGCGTAAATTGAAACCCACCCTGTATATGTAGAGTGTGTACTGTATTATTTATTATAATTTCACCTCTGGTAAAATGACTTTATCTCCAACTTTTCCTTTTAAGATATGAAAAGTGATGTATTTCTCCATATCTCCTGCACAGCTCAAAACCCCACCAGTTCCTTCTACCATTGCGAAACGACTAAAATAAAGAAAGTAGAAATAAGAGTAGAAATATATTATATTAAATTTCTGCTCATATAAATAATATTTTACACGTATACCATACATACATAATGTCAAATTGATAGATAGATTGATAAATGGTTTTAAAGTAAAGTCTATTTCTTACTCTAATGTTTTTGGGTCGAGGACTTTAATGGGTTCAGGATCATCGACAGTCCAATAATAAGCTTTCGCAGTATTTGGTTCATTATTCCAATCTTTAGCGAAAAAAGTACTTCTGGTCATTCCAAGTTCATTAAAAAAATCTTTTGCCTATTGCAATCAAATTAAATTTGTATATTAGATATTAGGCTTAGGCCGTTACCCGTTACGCGATTAACAATGGAGAAGACATTTTAAAATAATATTTTATATTATTAATATTTCTCACTATATCAGCAAAAGGTCTTCCAGCAATCATTCCAATAATTTTCCCAGCCAAATCATAAACTGCATTATTGTAAACATATTGAGACCGAAATTGGCAAACTTCTTTTGCATATCTTGTTCGACTAAAATTAATTAAAAATGTTAATGGTTAATGGGCTTTTTGATTTGATAAATGTATGTATCTTGTTAGTTCAAATCTTCCAAATAAAAATTAATTGTAATTACTAAATGTAATCGTGAGGATCTTCATAACCTCCCATGAATAACTGAAAATCCGGTTGTTCCAAACAAGTTCGATGCGCTAACATATCACGCAGCGTCATGCTCTCATGGCGGTTTCTTTAAAAAATAAACATTTTTAATAAACAATCTTATCTTATTACATTATCAAATTATACAGTGTGGTCCATTAATAACACTTTTTTCTGTTGATCATATCAAACATATAGTATGTATAATTGATTTTTAAATGTTATCTATGGGCCACCATGTATAATACATTCAATTGTTATACAGGGTGAGTCTGGTCAAAGTCCAGGACGCGGGCCTGTTTCGGGCAACCATTGCCCGAAAATGGGCAATGGTTGCCTCTTTTCGGGTAATGGTTGCCCGAAAAGAGGCAACTATTGCCCGTTAAAATATGAAGGTTGCCCGACAAAATATGGACGTTGCCCGCAAGATTAGGAAAGTTGCCCGTCAAAA
>JAQGBZ010000778.1:0-12979 GCA_034687125.1 Neelides folsomi
CAACCGGAAGAAGTTGATGACAAACGTGAACTTTGTATGGTTTCAATTTCAAATCAAATTTTAAAATTTGTCTCACATATTCTCGATTTATTCCACTTTGTGCTGATAATTTTTTGATTGATTTTCCTGGGCTAATCTCAATTGCCGCATTGATGTTGATGATGTTTTCTTCAATCCTTGTTGTTTTCTTTAATCCTTGTTGTTTTGCCTCTTGATGTATTCAGACGATTGACACTACCAGTCTCTTTAAACTAGGTGTAAAGGCGATAAATTGTTTTTCTGTTTGGAGGTTCTTGGTTAGGAAATTCATCAATAAACATTTCAATTGTTCTTTGGCAATTTTTTGTTAAAATATACTTTTCAACAATGAAGATTCGTTCAATAATGTAGAATTTATTAGGAGCCATTATTAAAGAAAAATATTGTGCGCAATTACTTAATTTAGTGAGCATTATGTTTGGTTATTTAGCAAGCCAAAGCTCTAAACGTTTGTTAAATTATAACGTTGAGATATAGGTTATTTTATAATTTTTCTATCTTAATACATTACTGACTTTCTCCATTGGGACATATTAGTTTTGCCACGCTATATAGTTTTATATCTTTATAATACTTTTTTTTCATTCACTCAAAAAAATTATATCCCCAAAAATTTAAAAGTCCAAATTCGTTCATGGAATAAATATTTTTTGGAAAAATATCTGATATGATGTTTCTATGAAAGGACCAAGGTAATTTTACAACAAATTTCTTATCTATGACTTTGTTTCTAATTACACAAATATCAGGAAATGTTGTTAAAAGATAATTAATAATATTTATAGAAAATTCGGACCCAATGTAAATAAAATTTGATGGAATTAAAGCATTGAAATAATAGTTTTGTTTAAATCTATAATTAAACACTAAATTACGTATGTCGACGTAGTTTACAGAATTTACTAAATGAATTGTTTTGTTGTAATAAATTTAAAATTTCAGCTGAATGAGAAGGCAAATCTTTAATTAATACTTTAAACGTACTTAATATTTCAGTAAAGTTTTTTCTCAGACTATCTGTCGTCAAAACTAAATAATTGTAATTTACAATTTGTTCAAAAGTATTTAGAACATTTGGAGGAATTTCTGTCGACAAATCAGAATACAAACCGCATTTATAGTATTTTTCTTTGTGACGCTAAACAGATTTCTTGCAAAAAATAACCCACGATCATTTCTAAACATTGGACTTTTTGGTAAATCAACATTACTAAAATATAATTGATTTAATGGGAAAATATAAAAATACCGTTGTACAATCTTTTTTAATTAATATTTTTATTTGATTGGTATAATTCATAATATATATTTGTAATGTTATTTAAAGGCCCCAATTGAATCCTTTACTTAAAAGATCCAAAGATGTGAAAATCAATTGTTATTATGAGACCTACGAGATTCTATAAAAAATGTTTGAGAATGAAGAATTCTCACTAGCGTTAAAGAAAAGATTTTCAAATTTATTACAAAAATATGATATATAAGATAAAATGAAACGTAAGATTTTGCCACAAATTATTTATTAAGACTTTTCACCATTACCCATAGGTACTCGTTGTTAACAAGTAATCCTTAATGAATAGTTAGCTAGTCTTCTCCCAAAAAAATATAAGAACCGAATGATCCTGAATACAATTTCTCTTGGGCTTTTATAGGGTCCGTAATCATAGAATTCAATAAATAGCTTATATAAATATTGTTATTATTACAGTGAATCACTTAGAGTTAACAAAGATTAAATTATTTATTTGTAAGCATATAATATTGTATTTATGTACCTATGTACAATTATGTGGGTAAATTTAAAGATAAGGAATAAGAAAGTTCAAAGTAGAAAGATACAATTTGTGTAAAGGAAGAAAATAGAAGAGAAATGAATAACATTTAATAAGGATTAAGATTAGGGATAAATTAAGCACTTGATGTCGACGTTAATCTCTAAAGGCCTAAAGGGTTCTGATGATTCACGACAATGACTAATCCTAAGTATTCAAATATTTATAGCTATATCATAGCAAGTATAATAGGATTAACTTTAGAACTTATAAATTGAATTGAATGGATTTAAATGAATTTTTAAATTACAAGTATATAGCTATATACCGAGTGGGTATAATAGCTTTATATAACATCAATATTGCAAAAAAGAAGAAAACTGTAATTATTTTATTATAATTTATTATAAATTTTTGTTGCAATATTTTTATTTAAATTATATTTATTTATTTAAAAAATACTATTTAATATAAAGAAAGTGGAAGATGAAGCACTAGATGTCGAAGGGAATTTAGGTTGGGGTAACCATGTTGGGACAAAAAAGGGCACATGTGCCTAAAAACGGGCACAATGAACCCAAAAAGAGGCACATAGTTATGTGCCCTTTTGCCGTTTTTTGTTTCAACATGGTTACCCCGACCGGAATTTGGACAATCACAATAAGGAAAAAAAGGAGAAACATGTTCTGAAAGAAATTGCAAGCAGGACTTCATGAAAGGATTAGCTCATTGATAGAAAAGATGAAATCACCTAAAATAGTAAGAATTGAGGAAACTGACGCAGAAACTGAAGAAGAAACTGGTGAATTTGAATCTTTTGACTCATTTAATTAATTGACCGATTTTAATGTTTGTTCAACTCAACCGTCAGCATTAAAACACCTTGTTGAATACCAGAGAAATCAATAATTTGCAATGCAACGAGGCTTTGAACTAATTGAAAACATTGAGCTTATTAAAGTGTGAAATTTAATTGTAATTTAAATTTAAATTTAATCATCGAATTATTCGTGTGTAAATAAAGATTAAGAATTACCATGAGTGATAATTTGATTTAAAGTGTTTTGGAGTGTAATTTAGATTTAAAAACTATTGACAAGTATTGTTTGTCAACAATCTAACAAAATGACAAAAAACGAAAACTAACAAATTTTAAAATTAAGGTGTGAATAAAATAAAAATGGTAATTAGAGATGCTTAAAAAAACCCTAAAAACGAGTATTGAAGGAGAAGAGAGGTTTTGTTGCCTTTGAGGGACATCCCCGGGAAGGAGTGAGGTGAAAGTAAGTGTGGACGATGTTTTGCCCAATAAAAAGGCATGTAAGACCTCTTGTTTCTCACTCTCTTCACGGGTCTTTCATTCCCCAACCTACCTATTGAAAGACCAATAAAAGCAGATCCGATTACTGAATATCAGACCCTTATTTACTTCTTCATCTCTCTCATTTCACTCACCTCTACAGTATTTATTAAATAATGTAATATGTTGTAATATGTACCATAATCAAGGAAAATTAATACTCATACCATAATATCATGTTGAGTAAATCCATAAATCATCATATATGCGCAAAATGAAGACCACCCAAATTTACATAGCAAAGGAACGTCGTATGAGGTCGTATGGGATATGACGAAGTCGAGGGGATCTCAGGAATAATGGATAATGCCCTTCTCCACTACCTTCTCGGGATCAGGAGCACAATCACTTAACAGGAGAGATGAAAGAGAGATGATCTCCAAATGAGAGATGATGAGAGGGATGGACCTTGAATCAATGTTTGATGTTCGAAGAATTATTTGAATTAAGAGATCACTTGTTTTATTAAACAATAACTGAATTGCAAAGAATCAATAAATGATAGTTTGAGAGAGCTCCGAAGAAAGGCTAGAAGATGAGGATTTGATGTCATGTCCCAAAGGGCCGCGAATTATTTGAATTTTTTAATAATTCAAATTATTAACAAATATAAATTAAATAAATAAATTTTAGAATTTAAAGTTAGTGCAAATTAAATATTTATTATATATATAACCAAAAATGTATAACATATATATATATATATATATACATATAATTAAATATATATTAAATACTTTAAATTAGATAATATTTGGTATTAAAACCTTGATATTTGTCAAATAAATAAAAAACAAAAATAATTAATATCACTCATTATTTATATCAAAGGATATACAATTAAGTAATTTTGAGGTAAAGTTATTTTTTCAAAACTAATGTTTGTGATATTATTCTTTGTTAGTATTAGCGTTTCATTTACGTAGCAATGTCTTAGCGGTTCTTACAATGAGGCGCCACCCTGAGCGCCACCCAGAGCACCACCCAGAGCACCACCCTCGGCGCCACCCAAAACTGTGCTCCATAATGAAAAGTCGTCCTCCTGGAACACAAAGTCCGCTAAACTTGGCCTAAAAACTGTCATTGGAACCTCCTCACCCAAAAATTTCAACTAACTTTAATTCCAATGCAATGGCAGAAGTTATTTAGGATGAATTGAAATGATATTATTGATTACTTTTTTTGAATAAAAACTCCGTTCCTGTACTACAATGAGTTTTTATTGTAAAATACATCTGTAAAAATGCTTTGAGGGATTCAAACAATTTCACACATACATAATTTGAAATATCGATAATTGATAGTATACATTGATTATAAATTAACCAAATCATAAAATGTTTCGCGAAATGAAGAGCAGATTCGCAATGTTTGAGATTATGTAAGATAAAAACACAGCCGAAGTTGAGGGAACAAAAATGAAATTGATCCGAATTAAACTTCGAAAGGTTTAAAACTCTTTACAGTTTTCCTGAATTGGATCAAACCGTTGGTCCGACTTTTTGAAATCATTCGAGAAAAAAAGAACAAAGCTTCTTTATTAACCGCCGTTTTGTAACAAACAACGGCAAGAGCAAAAGCGGTTGAGACTCCCATTTCTCCAAATAAGAATTTCCAAATATGAACTTCCTAGGTAAAAATATATTTTATAAAATAATACATTGTAAGTACAAAATTTAAAACAAATGCCAAATTTTACATGATGAAGATTGGTGGGCTGGTACAAGTTAGTACCAATGTCCCAATTACTTACTCAACTATTTACAGTACTAAGGAATGCCATACATTAGAAGACCTATCTAACCTACAATTTTTAGTACTCTTTTGCACATACAACATCACAACTACTCACTACTCATACATTTTAATGTATATTTATCTTTAACACTTATTTTTAACCCTATTAATTGAAATGTAACATCTGCTTCATGTTGACGAACAAATGCTCTAAACATAAGTGTTTAACTTGTTTAACTTATTGGAATCTCAAGGATTTCAATATATATAGGCTATAAATTAGAAACTTTATACATGTTCCTTTGGTAGATACAGACATTTCTTATGGTTAGGTTCAAGCCCAATCATAAGTTAAAATATTGTTCTAAGGGTTTTCTATTTCTGGCTGGTGTAAAATAACTCTGCTTTTTTATACAACTCAAAAGGGCAGAGGAAATCTATCGTATAATAGCTAATCATTCTCCTTTTCTGCGTGAGCCTTGCCTTTGCAAATTGGTTAGAAAATTAATTCCTGAATTAATCTTACTTGCTTGACTGGTTTCATTTAAATTGGCCATTAGATTTCTTTGATTTAAATCACTATAAATTAAAGTTAATCTTTTTGGCGTTTCAAGGATTTAACCATTTAAATATATGGTATATATATATTGGAATGTCTATGTCAAGTTTCTAATCTAAAATTCTGAATTGAGCTCAATAAACGCATTCTAAGAAAAATAAATTTTTTAGACATACTACGTAATACGATATTAAAAATATATTAATTATTTTCGAGAACATATATTTAAGTGTTTAATAATTAGCTTTAATAGTTAACTTTAATAGTTTATTTTATTTTAAAATATAATGAAAGTAATATTTATTTGTCATAAAAACAATATTTAAAGAATCAAACTACATTTTATTACATATTACGAACATTTGATACTATACCTTAATGCAGGACACGAACATTTATAAGATTTTTTAAATAAAAGTGAAGTACATTTGAAAATACATGAAAATAAAGATAGAAAATGTTTATATAAATTATTATATATATAATTCAAATAATTTTAATAATTTTAAATTAGATAGAATAATCTATTATTACCACAATATAAATATATAAATCTATATATTAAGAATTTTATGGCCTTAAGTGTTTTAATGTATTGAAAATTTGTTTGACACTATAAATTTTGAAATTTTCAGTGAGTAAAATGTCTCTTTCTTCAATGTCTCCAACAAGTAAATTGGATAAAATAAATATCAAAAAAATTCCTGATACCATTGGAGAAATTGATGCCCTTCTTAAAAAAGATCCAAATCATCCTGGATTGTTGGCAGCAAAGATGTCTGCAAGCAACAAAAGATCTCCACATACGGCGACTTTGATTTTATTTGGAATTACTGGAGCTGGAAAGTCTTCAACAGTAATTTTTTTATGAATTTTATATTATATCATTCACCAATTCAATACATTGTTTAAATCAATTTAATTGCCAGTATTCTTAACACAAAATTTAAAAATAATTGAAGTATATGCAATGTAAATAAATGAAAATAATATTTTTTAGATAACCTTTTATATTTTTTGTAGGTTAATAGATTATTTAATACAAAAGACCTTGCGACTATTGGTCACGGAGCTTCGGAAACAAAAACAATTAATGAATTTGAAATTGAGTTGGAAATCGAGGAAAAGGGAATTTCTAATGCATGTTTGAGAATCGTGGATACGCCGGGGTTTAGTGACACATCGGGCGCAGAATTGGATGCACAACTTCTTGCGTCTTTGCACAAGTATTTTTCTGAAAAGAAAAATCCTGTTACCTGCATTCTTGTTATTGGAAAATTTGATGATAACCGTTATGATGGCAAAAATTCACAATTTGTAAAAATGCTGAAAGCAGTTGAATCTCTTAGGTCAGAAAATACTTCAGCTTCAAACGCAAACGTTGTGTTCATTATGACTCACTACATGAAAGCGAAAAAAAATGATCGAAATGATCCCACAGAGAGCATTGGGAAATTTACCGGGGTAATTAGGAGATATACATCTTTTGCAAACCCGACTATTTTACTCGCAGAAAATGAACCCGAGGATGAAGATCTTAAATTGGAAAACGGCTATTATAAATTCCCAAATGGAGATTATTTCCCACGAAATATTTTTACCGGTATCCAATACATTATTTATCCACAGGATCCAATTGGGGAAGTAATCATACGATCAATTTATAAAGAAATTAAAAAATATAAAGTAAAAAAGAATGAAGAAATTAACTTTGTGAAAGAATCCGATCCGAATGTAATGGTTTATCAAAACCATTTAAACCAGATAAATAAACCTGTTGCTAAAAATGAAATAAATGACTTGCTCTCAAATGAATGGGTCAAAATGACTCAAAACTTCGACAACGGCTTTTTATTCATGGTTCAAAAAACTTTTGAACGTTTGAATATTTCAACAAAGGCAGATTTGCCTTCTACACCTGGAGAAATCCAAAAACTTGTCAAAGAATTACCAAGGAACGAACACCTTTTACCACTTTTGCAATTTTCTTGTGGAATTCAAATCCCAAAATTGGAAATAAATCCTCAAACAGGTACTCGTAAAAGCATAAACTTTTCCAATTAATGATATTTACCAAAATCAAAATGATTTATTCTGAAATTATTTCTATATTAAAGAATGGCTTATATATAAACCTATCTATAGGAATATAACATGAGCCATATGAAAATATAGAAACAACCTACACCTTATATAAAAAGCCTAGTATAATATACCACCTATAAAATTATCTACAAATCTATAGAATATAAATAGACCTACTCTCTGTTCCAAATAGCTATGCCGATTTTTATAAGTCATCACACTTCATCTTGGCATATCTATTAATCAATGCACTGTAGTAATATTGTGTGGGGCTTATTGATATTATTTAAAATATATATGACAATATAGTGGAACTTAAAATATTCAAATTATTAAAAGTATAATGCATTTATTATAAGACCGACATAGAAGGAGGAGTGATGACTCAACGAATCGGCATAGCTATTTGGAACATAGAGGAATTTATGATATCCTGTTTATACATTTTAACCTATACTTATAATAACACGCCTAGTAAAATATCGAAACAAAATGATTAGTTTTTATAAATAATTCATTTATGTATCGGTCATTATTCAATTCAGTCTCATATTTTCATTTAAGCTATTAACAGTAAATGATATTCTAAATGGCGTCTCAAGTTTTACCAGTTTATTTAAGTGATAACGAGAACAGTAATAGTGATTCTGATTTCAAACCTCAAAGTAAAAAGCGCAATATTATAGAATATGAATGGGATAAGATTCGTATTTTTGACAATGCTCAAGAAGCTAAAGGGTTTATTAAGAAAACTGGTTTGTGGAATTATTATAATAAATGCGAATCTTCATAAGGATCAGTTATAAGATATATTTGTAGACAGTCCAAAGATTGTAATGCAAAATTAAAGCATTTAATACGTTTGCAAACATATTCTTGGAGTAGCCATTATTCAAAAATGGTATGTTTTACCAATTGAAGCAATGTCTGTAGCCATTGGAATGAAAAGGAAGCGTGGACGCCCTTCAAAAGCAAGATCAGCACTTCTTACTCAATAATCTCATAACATTTTATATTTAAATACCTAAGCTTATATTTATTGTTTTATTTTATTTTTCATTATTCATTTACTTTTATTATTATTTACTTACTTTTAATATATATTTGATCCATTATTTATAAAATTATTATTTTATTGATTTATTCATATTAATAATATTTAAAATAATATCATCATTTAATTATTATTATAATCATTTATTTATACTCATATACATATTTATTTATTTATCTAAATATTAGGGCATATTTTATCCCAGAGGTAAAATATTTAATCTGAGGTTAATTATTTATTATTAGGTTTTTTTTTATTATAATAGGTCAATTATTTAAAATGAGGTTGGGCATTATATGCTAGGCCACTTGTGAATTAATGTAGGTTGTTTCAATATTTCCAAATTGATTTTCTATATTTGCATAGGTAAGATTAAATACATGCCTCTAATTTTATTAACCTTTTCACTTTTCAATAAAATGTATGGTATAATTATTACTACTAATATATAAATATTGTAATTTGAAAATAACGTTAATTTAAAAATTGTATCTTGTTACTATGGCATGTTATAGTTTGTTACTACAATAAAATTGTTATTATTTTTATCATTCGAGATTGAGATTTTGACCTGATAACCACGCACTTTTGTCCACAATAAATTTTCATTTTCTCATTTCGTGACCTTTGCCCCCAAGTCATTTTATCTCATTTTATCTCTCGATAGTCAGATTATTTCAAATATATATTTTTGAAGATTATTTTATCTTTGATATGTGAAATATAGAAGTATTTATCTGTATATTGCATGGTAATATTACATAATAATATATTAATAGGTAATATTATATAAGTTGATATAATAATCATTAAAATATGTTTAATATCTATGTACACGAATGTAAATAGAATGTCTATGTGTATAAATATTAGAATTGATTCACTTGAAAATCCTTTATTAATTTTTATTTTGTTTATTACAGGCTATAGCTTTAACATCATGGAAGATGACCTCATTTCTTTATCAATCTTTAAAGAAAATCCAAAGTATATACCAAGCCCAACGGGTTTGTGTATTCCATCGCATCTGATTTTCCGGGATCATTTAGAATGGTTTGACTGTTGCGATTTTCTTCAAACAAAGGAAGAATATGTTAAGAAACGGATGCAGGATTTGGGAATCTCTTCCTCATTCACGTATGAAAAGTTTTCTTTTGACGGGAGTTTCAAATCCCACTCAGGGTACAACGTGACATCCGAAACAAATATTACAAAATTCTCTGCAGCCAGGGAAATCCGCCTGTTCACTTTATCACTAAAGGAAAATTTGCCGCTCTCACATGAATTTAAAGAAAGTATCAGCGACCTTCCTCCATTTAAAGCCAACGATGAAGATGCTGTTCAAAAATACAAATTGTTTTTCGCCCGATATGGCACCCATGTAATTAGTGAATGCTACGGTGGCGGTTTATTTGAAATATCAGCTCAAAATTCCCAAGCTTCGGATTCTTGGAAAAAAGAGAACATTAAACATATGCAAGCTGGGCTTTCTTTTGGGCTTTTAAAATTTTTTGATTTCCACTCCAATGCCCCTACTGGGCCAAATGAATCATTCGAAAAAGTTAAAAAGGATTGTTCAATCAGCATTAATTTTCGCGGAGGAAATTGCATAAATCATCAGATCAATCCAAATTTAGGAACAAGTCCAATAAGCGAACTCCAAAATTGGATAACGTCATTGAATGAAAAACCCATGATGTTGAACCGGAAAATGAAACTGACTCCGATTAGTCATTTTGCTAAAATTGTAAATTCAACAATTGAAAAGGATATCGAAAATGCTTCCGAAAAAATAATAAAGGCAAAAATGGAATATCAGAAGCCACAGCCTCCACCACCAAGAGAAAATGAACCTCCGCCTAACAGTACCGGATATGAATTTTTAAGGACCGTTTGTTATATTCTTGCATTACCGGGTATCGCTGTCGTAAGCGCAGCGAGTACCGCAAAAGATTGGTTATTTAGATAATTCTTCTCGGAAAGAATAGTTTTATTTATGCATAGAAATTCTACTTTTTTGTGCATCTATTTAAAATATCAATTAGTAAATTCACTTTTGTAATAAAAATAATTACTTTGTCAATAGACTATTTATTCAATCAATTAAATTCTGACCATGTAATAAAAATAATTATGTCAATAAGCTATATATTCTATCAATTAAATCTCTCAATTAACTTTAATTTAAATTTTTGAATGGCAAAAGTTGTTAGCGATGAATTAAAATGATATTAAAATGATTATTGTTAGTTGATTCATTTGTAAATTCTTACAATTTATTATTTCGCAAATAATAAATTGTAATTTAATAATTACATTTAAGTAATAAAAACCGTGGAACGGGACTTTGAACGGTTTTTAACTTTGAAGTAAAATAACTTTTGAACGCTAATGATATTATACTTACACTTAAGCCAAAACTTGCATCCTGTTTTCCTTTGTAAGATCCAACTTATATTAAAAATTATTTTTAAGTCTTTTCAATACTTTTTTTTAAAAAAAGTGGTGGCTCAAAGTCAAAATCAAATTGAATATTCATATTATTCATATACAAATATTCCAAATTTACCACCCACTCCCCTTCGACCCCCAAGGTTGCTACCCTCCAGCTTCCCGCTACCCACTGGGTACCCGGGCACAAAGTTGGCCGGGTGGGGAATTGGCGAACACAGCTTTGAAGGTTAATAATGATTTTAAAAATGTTAAATTCCCAAAATAAAGCACTTTTAGTTAGTTAAAGTTTATTAAACTAATTTTAAAGTAAGTCTTGACTTTACCACGGCGGTTTTCTTCAACTAATGCTGGAAAAATTGTGTAAATTGTAACTATTTCAACGTCATACTCTTCAGAAACATTAGGAACATCGTTACACAGTAGTACACCATATAATTGGTCAATGTCCAGATAATAGGGGTTTTTCGGCCAGAATGTTTTGTTTAATTGATGTAATAATCGTTTAAATTTTCCAATAAATTTTATTTAAAATACAATATGTTCAAATAAATAACATTGTTTAGAATTATTTTATTTGACCACTGCTTAAATATAACATTATTGACTAAAATACAATTTTTATGCTTATTATCTCTTGTTTTAATAAATAATTTTCAACACCTTGTAATAAAAATATGCACACACTATATATAATACAATATTGTGTCTTAATTACTTATTACCATACTCCGTATTCGCATGTAAATATATTTTTTTATGATTAGAGATGGAAGATTTTTTTAGGGTTACAAACCATGATAAATGAATGAATTTGAGCCACTATAATATACATATACTTCGAATATTTTGGACATATTTGGGGAAAATTATTAAAAATATAAAATATAAAGTCCATCAAAACATTCAACAAAATGAAAGTTTAATACAATTTTTCAATGTTTAATATATACTTAATGATCCGTTTTTGGGGTTATTAATAGCCCGTTTTCGGGCTACCATAGCTAGTTTTCGGGGATAAGATTTGGTAATTTTGCAAAATTGAGGCTCCATGGTGCTCCATAAAGTCTCCAAAGTGAAACCTCAAATTCATAATTTTCCAGACTCAAGAGGGTGTTTTTGAAATTCTTCTTTCACCATTAACGTTAATTAAGGAAACTGCACGTAAATGTATTAATATTCAACATTTTTTGAAGATTTTCATGGAGTTTTCTGGAGCGAATTTGGAAAATGGGGAATTTTATGCATGGAGCTTCAATTTTGCAAAATAACCAAAACTTAGCAGTTTTGGGGCTACCATAGCCCGCTTTCAGGCTATATAGCCCAAAAATACCCCATTATCTGGGCATTGACCCCATATATTTGAATATTTACAATATTTTAAAGAATTACAACTAAGGGTCACCTTCTCCCCCCACCCTAGTCCGCTTTTGACCTGACCTGTAATATGATATTTTTTTATAAATAGATATATTATACATAGGTAAATGTAATATGTTACTGATGATAAATAAGTATTAGTAAAAGTATAAACATAATATGTACAAGTATATTATAATATATATGACGTCATATGTAAAGGGAGACAAAGGGAGCCAATGGAGTGCAAAGGGATGTGTGTGTTGGTGTTGTATATCGAGTGGGAGATGAGGAGGGCCTAGGGAGATATCCTTAAGGTCTCTTGTTTGACTTTTCCTCTCCCCATTTCCTCAGATCCGTTAAGACCGATCCTATTGAACGCTGGGTTTCTTATTTTTATAAAAAACCTTAATAAATTGAGATATAACAAATACAGTCGAACGATTCAATATTTCACTTTCACTAACAGTCCATTTAACCATTTAAAGTAGTTGCATTGATAGTTAAAAGTCTTCATACTTTTAACTATACTTCGAGAACCTAAAAGTTAACAGAGTTTG
>JAQGBZ010000779.1:0-12894 GCA_034687125.1 Neelides folsomi
TCTAAATTCCGCTCCGTGCCTATTCCGGTGGCCTTCACTTTTCTAAATTCGGTTCCGTGCCGATTCCGGTGGCCTTCTCTTTTTCAAATTCCGTTCCGATTCCGGTTGGCCTTCGCTTTTCCAAATTCCGTTCCGGTATTTCCGATTCCATTCCGGCGCCCAGGTCTGTAAAATACTTTGTTCCAAATTTTAACTAAATAACAACAAAGTCTATTTTGTATTCCTTAAAATTATACAGATAAATGAATGACAATATACGACATTGAGGATAAAAGTTTTGATAAAATTGTTAACGTACTTTTAAATAATGAGAGAACAATGAACAAAAGTGGGTCACTTGATCTCATTTTCATTGATATTTTCTTCAAGATTATTTTAATGGAATATGTGATCAATTCCAACTTTATTTGATTGAGATGAAGAGAGAAACAAGGTATGGAGAATATCCTGGATGAAGAACAAACCAAAGAATGGAGGATTTCATGGAAAAGAGGATTTTGAGCCCAAATCTCCGAACCGTTAGAAATAAGATGGATCTCTTCGAGGGGAATCGTCATTATAAATGCATTATCAAACCTCTCTTAAGGGAAACAAACCCAGGAAGAAACAAGGAATCGTCAATTTATGAATTTCAAATTTTGGGGATATACAGGATTCGGAAATCATTTATTCATTTCACATTTTATGCAACGTGCATAAGTACTAAACAATATTTGCATGTTTCAAGTGCGGCGAATAAAAAATCATTAATGCTTTACAGGTAGATACCATTGGCATGATTGAATCAATACATGAGATATTATACCAATATTATTGTACATAAGTATGGTACTTCTTTGGAATCCCCTACTTATGAAATTTTCATAGCTAACAAAAAAGTTAACCTCTATAAATAGTAAATTATCCTCAAAGCTTAAATAACGATTTTAATTGTAATTAACGTGTCCAGTAAGCCCAGCAGTATCTTAAATAAAGCAATTAAAGGATAACAGGTTGTAGTAATAGAGCACTATTTAAGATTAGATAAATAAATCATGACGTGTTTTCTCCACAATCGAATCACCTCTTAAATAATTTGATAAAACTCTTGGTCGTTATTCAATATTCTCCCTTTGTCGTCTATTTTTACACAATTTTCCCACACAGTAGATAAAGGTAATATAAATACTTTGGAGTTTAAGTTTCACGGTCCTTTCTTATAAAACACGAAACATGAAAGGACATTTTCATAAGTGTTATGCAAAGTAATGGTATGATAATATTACCTATATAACAAATATATCAACATGTGTTTTTATCCATATATCTATTTAGTACAAACACGAAGGTATAATGATATAAATCATATAAAAAATGTAAAAGAGACAGACAGATGATTATTGATAGCATGTGGATTATAATAGGAAATTTGTTGATTGTGTGTGTGCATTCTGTGCATAAAGAACTCAATTTTAAGACGGAAGGATAGTTGGATGTAAAGCTATACTTAGAAATCCTTTTACATTGAAGACATTGGGGGGACATCAATGTTGGTCGATTGTCAAGTGGGTTTGTGGGCTTAAGGGATATGAATGACCATGGAGAGGATTCTAAATAAATGAAAGAGGTATTTCCGTATGTACGATTGCACAAGTGAGAATGGAGTAATCAACTCCTTTCACGTGAGAGAATGAAAACCTTGTAGGAATAATGCCTTAAAAGAACTCCTATTGTGAGAGAAAGAATAAAGAAAAGTTTGTCTCCCCTCAGGGCATCAAGGGACATTTGTCGATCGTGAAGAAGACATCAATCTCCTCCGATTCTCTCACCTTCCAAATCACAATGGAACCCCGAGGAACAAAGCCCGACTCTTTTATTAATTATCCCACTTGTCTCCTCGTATTATTAGTATTTACTAACGATATAATATGGTAGATTTTTATAATCTTTTTATCATATCAGTATTATCCATTCCAATCAAATTAAATCTTTTCTTATAAGGAATTTTTGGATTTTTAATGAAAATATTATTTTGCATGTCAATGTCTTTTAAAAACGACCCACGCGTCATTTCGCACTTAAAAATTAAATAATTGATTGTCATTTTTAAATATTTACACGACCTTCTAATGACATGATGACATGAATTGAATCAAACTTAAACTTGAGCCATTAACAAAGTCTCCTCAAGCGCTCTGTGTAAATGGAATAACTGAAACAAATATTTATGAACTTTAAATTCCTACGTCACTACTGATAATAACCTTCACAAAGCATACAACGACTCTCAACGAGAGGTTCATTTAAATTGGAATTCTTTAAATAAATAAATATCCATTTAAATTCCGTTTTGATTAAATCGTAATGTGGTTCATAATTGAGACATGGAATAAAAAGAGTTGTTGAAATGGAGGGCCATTAACAACTCATGAGAATTTCAAAAATGAATAAAATCCTCTTTGAGGTTCGGGGAGAGATTCCGTGGGGAAGTGGAGAAGTAAAGGGAGCTTTGTGGCCCCACTTTCATTCCGAACACAGAGAGAGAGATTCTCCACGAGAGGCGGAGAGAGAAAATTCATGAATTTGGAAGTTGGAGGACCTCGAGAGCTGAAATGGGAATGACGTCAACCGACAACATTAGGTTATTGGGAGTTGGGAAAGGTCTACTTAAGAGGACTTACGTCCAAACATTATTGTACATACTTATCATTGTTATCATCATTGTGGTTAAGTAGGAGGGAAATATAAGGAATCGTGCAGAGAGGCTCAAAAGACATGCGAAAACCCTTTCTTTTCTTCACCCCTTTTTCAGTTATATGCAAAGAGAACCGTCACCTAATGTGGGAGGAGGCTGAACAAAGCAGGTGAGTTATTTACCTACGTACGCGGAGAAAGTAATTCTTACATAAAAAATACTAACGAGTTTACACTAACATTAAGTTCTCAGAATTTAAAAGGATATTACAAACTTATATATTTTACTTACTACAGATACATAACAGTTAGTTTCAATTCTGTGAATTTTGTTTTCACATCAATTTATTCTATGTAGTATGAACAAAATATGAACAAAATATTATTTAATTGTAAGTCCATATCCATATTACATTTTAGTTGAATTTAGGTCCGTTCAAATACATAAGTACAACTCTATGGATTATGTATTATAAATGTATATTGTACATATATTGTACCATATGTGTTTATACAGTAAATGGTATTATATGTAATATTAAGTATTACCATACTTGGAGGGTCAATTTTAGTATTTTGGGAAAAAGGACGTCTGGTGCGGAAGGAAGCAGTCAAGAAATGACGAGAAATAAAAGTTGACCAAGATAAGGAAAATTATATACAAAGCAAATAGTTTTGTGAACACCTCTTCCACGCCATTCCTGTGTGTAGTACAATAATATCCAAAAGCGGGTTCGATTATGATGTAATATTAGCTATACATTGATGATTGATACAGAGCTATTGGGGTAATCTTTATAGGTAGTTAATAGCATACTCTTTGTTACATGTTATTGAGAGATCGCCGTCTTCGTCGACCGTCATTTCGCCCTCAAAGTTCAATCGACGTGATTTTGGAACATTTTTTCTCCCAACTGCTTCCTTTTGTCACTATTTTTAGCCATTGAGCCACTGAGAATAAAATGGTTTATTCGGGCTTTTAAAAACAACTTCTCGTGTTTTCCTCCTTTATTGTAAAAATAATATTTTCCAAAGTTTGGCCAAACTTCTTCTCCACACGTGAGGGGGAATCTGGAGATGAAAAATGAGTTTTTATAATTCCAACCTGTCCTTTTCTTAATTCTCACCTGTCAGTCGTCATTCTCCTTATCTTATCTTACATCCCCTTTTCAAGGAGTGAAAGCAAACTTTTTAAGTCTCAAACTTCTCGGATTTAAAATACATGTACTTTCTAATTACTCCACAATTACATTACTATCATATAATTAAAAATCTTTTTTAAACTAATTGGGAGATTGGGACTCATTTTACTTTACAATATATGGTAGACATTTCACCATGAATGATTTTAAAGGTGATAATTATGTACAATTCTTACCTATACAGATATTATGTTATAAGTAACTTATGAGTAGGAACAGATAGGTCTGTAAATCTGAATTACTAAAAATAAAAATTTTCATATAAAATTTTCTCAGTCTCTGCATAATAAAAGTCCAAATATAATTTGTAGTAAAAGTTGATAATGGTAATTAAGTTCCAAAAATATACTTTTGTTTTCCCTTCTTAAAATAAAAGAGCTTTTGAATATAAAGTGGTAATGAAATTAATTAAGACTGAAATTTCAATAGTTAATAAATGAAAATGTGACTTAAACAGAAAATTCACATTTGTCTTCCATAATCATTTAAGTAGCTGTCGATTCAAATAGAACTTGACGAGGTTTTGGTTAAATTACCTTTAGTTAGGAACTTGGGCTTATTGTTAGTTGGTGAGGAGGTTTGGAATGTAAGAGGACGAATTACTTAATTATTTATTTTAAGACCTGTTGCAGGTGGAGTGGAGGCTGATGCGGGGAAAGCCAAAATCTTTTAAGACTCTCACGTTCGTCCTAGATTTTAATACTTGATGGAATCGAGAGGAAATTTTAATTGAAAAGTCTCCTTGGTCTGGAAAAGGCTTCAAATTCCACTTCTGGTTTTCTCATGGGTGTTTATATGGAAGGTACTTAAGAGGATTTTGAAGGGAAAGCAAACAATGTTGTTTCAATTTTAATTACTTTTTTATAATACAATATTTACTACGTAAACTTTTAAGAAACAATATTTTATGCTGATTATACAGATACCATACACGTAAAATATTCTACTATATATATGAGTGCTAAGAGGAGGCTAACATAGAGGTTAACTTTTTTGTTAGCTATTTGTAAATAGCTACATTGTACATATGTCTTAATATATTTATGATAATAATAAATATGTATATTTATTTATGTATTATAAAACTTCAATATCCCTCTTTGATCCGAAATCACTCTTTTGATTGCTTTCCGTTGACGTAAGCTGGAAATGTAAATAGGGCGATTCCGAGGTTGATGTGTTCATATCCAATGACTTCTTTTGTTCTCTTCTAATCCTCAGCTCCTTTTGTATTTCTCCTTAGGCTAATCGAGTCCTCCGATTCGATGGAGACGTAATCGTCGGCGCCGAAGGCGACAGTGAATAAATATCCCCACTCTCCCATATACTTCTCATCCAACCAATTGTGAAAACTCAATTAATCCCTACGCATTACCTGTTATTGTGGAGGTTGTATTTTATTTACCCGGAATTGTGTTCGAGGTTTATTCAAGAGGAAAGTCGGCGACCCTTTGCATAACAAAGTAAATAATTACTGTTACGAATTCACAATAGCTTACAACGGAGTAGTAATGGAGTAATAGGTAAGAGTTGATGAGGGAATTAGAACTTACATTTGACGCGTTTGGAAAAATCAATTACACATTTCCTGATTAAACCGCCTCCGACCGTCAACAGTTCATCTCCGCATCGTCATACTTTTCGCATAATGTGCCAAGTGATTGAGTTACGGCCCAAAGAACCCATTTCATCCCATATCGCAAATGAGCAATATATTAGATAGAGAGGAAGGATGAGAAATTTGAGGATTGATTTACTCACTTTACTTTCCTAATTTCGCCCCCACACTGAAGTTCCTCATCGTTTAAACACACAACGAACCTCCCACTCCACAATGTCCACAGAATTATTTTTTCTCTTTGATCTTGTCAGTGAAAGGACACGTGGACTTAGTTTCATACTCTTTTCAAGAATCACGTTGTTTTAAGTAGTTGGGTTGTAATACGAATATCCTATTCGTATTACAACCCATTATCAAGGGCATAATTTTAAGTTTCATTCAAAATAATAATGTTGTTTGGTTCTTATTTGACATGAATTTGACATTTAACCTTTCTAAATTTTATTCATCATCAGCTCCTGTCAAAGAATTGTTTATTTGGAACGTAAATATTTGTAATTAAATTTGTTAGGAATTAATATTGTGCTATTCGTTAAATAATTGCGGACTCTTTTAATTTCCCTTTGATGAAACATGGGACTTGCAAATGAACCAATTTGAGAGTGAAATGAAATATTAGTAAACCGTTTCATCACTCATACTACACTACTCATAGACTTCCTGAAGCCTGAAGCTACACAGGTAAATACTTATAATTTCGAAATGCAGTATTGTATTTATTTATGTATGTATAACATGAGCTTTTCACAATTTAATCATCTGCTCACCTTCAAACTTTCTCCTTCACCAGTAAAATTAAATCTAAATGTTAATTCTAGCTTTAAATGCTACTCAATTTATCTTGTAAACACATCTAAAACAAAATGTGACCTGCTCCCTGAGCGCAAAATAGTTTAGAAAATCTTGGTTTGAGCCTTCCTTCCTTCCTTTGTTTGGATTTACATTTCTTTGTGGTTCCTTATTGCTTTTCATTTTCCGCAATTCAATTAGCTTGAATTTTAATTCAGGGTAAAGAATATGATTCTTATAACTATATCTAACATTAAGTTTTAAATATGTTGAGATTAAATAATTCAGAATAAAGCAAGGAAGGCCAAACCAAGATTTTCTAAACTCTTTTGCGCTCAGGGAATACTGATGTGTAGTCTGCAGTAAACGGTAAGACACTATTGCAGAGAATTTACACATTGTTCTTAATAAAATAAGAATAAACATTAAACTTAAGCATAAGATGCAAACATCTTAATAAGAACCTTATTGTTAGTTCAAACTTTAAAGGATTATTTCTACTTATTAATTTTAGACTGTTTTTCAGAATAGAATATTTATGTGTATATAAAAGTTATGAGTGAATTGAAAATAAATCTTTTCTTCTTCATCTATTCCAACTACGAAGGAAGAAGAAAGAGATGAGGATTTGAAGGTGGGAGGAAAATTGTCGTTACGATGATTTCCAAGTCTTCCTTTGTACATTAAACCTTTCTCCAGATGGAAGTCTAGACGAGAAAAAATTAATAAATGAGATGGGAAAGCGTGCCTTAATCGAGGATTGGCTCCGACCAAAGGCGCCAGTCAATTAAATACATCTCAAATCCCCTCAATTACTCTTAATTGCCTCTCCAATTATTCCATACTCCTCACAAGAGGCGCAAAAACTTTTATTTACTCTTTTCCTTCCATAAGATTTTGAGTCAATAAAGAGAAGTTTTTGGAATCTATTTCTGGCCTTATATTCCTTCGAGTGGTGTATATTAAAAGTTTGAACTGTCTCTTTCCCCTCCTATATCATCATTAACTCATCCTTGAGTCGGTCCTTATTTGATGGGCCGTGTGAGGTATGAAAGGTAAACAGGGGAGCAGTAAAGAGGGAAAAACTTTTTGTTTCTCCAAACTTTGCTAAAGAAGAAAATATTATTTATGTCCTTTCTTTCTCTCAAGTGTGCGGACGTGTGTATGTATGTATATGAGTACCTCTGTATCAACTATCAAGTATGTGTGTTTGTGTGCGAGGCTCAAACCTCAATATTGCTTTTACAGAACTCCTAAACACATGCAGCTTGAGCTCAAGAGGATTTTCCTCTTTATTTTGGGCGACTCCCTGACTATAATATGAACCTGGGGAAGGCGAGGGAATTGAGGAAATTGGGGTTGTGTACATTGTGATCTCTTTTGATCTTCAGATCGTCTCCTTGGTTGGACCTAACGAGCCGCGTCGAACTTCGCCCATCTCCTCGAGAGAATTCTTAATGGGCTTCATGAACTCAGAGTTCAGAGTCATTGAAAAAAGACGAAGCTCGAATTCAACCATCGTTCTCGCTCCTTTTCTCAATGGAAAAAATCTTCCATTGATGATTCTTGTCTTTTGAATAAAATCTACACGTAAATTCAAATACATGATTACCCTTATTGATAAATGTTATACAGATACTTAAAATATTTTTCAACAATTTGTTCTACTATGAAGAGTATAATTTTAATGAAGGATAATTTAAGGATTTAAGGGAATTCCATGAGGGTTAGTGGGTTAAGCACACTTAAAAATAAAAGTCCACCGTAAACGACCAAAACATTTCCTGACCCAAATTATTTGGAAAGATTGAGGAAGTAACGGTGAAGGGACTTGAAGAGCCCTTTGGATCTTCTCATATTCACTAAATGAACAGTTAATGCTCTGATGAACTCTGGACGAATCAGTCAAAGTATGTTGCATATAAATAGTTGAAGTGGCCATTTGATCTTTAGTCCATTCCTTGATGGCAGTCGGTGAAGTGAAGTGTTTTAAAGAACTTTGAAATTTATAAAAATCATTAAATTGATATTTCTACTTTTGTTGTATTCTGCATTTTAGTAGATTAGATATCTTTTTAAAATGGGAAATCCTAACTATCGAAAATTATTATCTTTTTTAATTCTCCTTTTTGCCCATTCTTCTTTTGGGGAAGAAGAGAGTAGAATTGAAAGGAAGTCGATGGGATTGAGACATTTTGATGGGTAAGTTATTTGTTCACAAACGTTATATTAAATACTTATAATGTTAACTCTATATGAGATAAACATGTTATGGTTAATGTGTATTTTGACAAAGGTTTCAAGTCTATCGAATAAATGTGGACAACAAGAGACAGCTCAAAGCTCTGGGTTCTCTTCATGACGAAGGCGATCTCGACTTTTGGACTTCGCCAAGAAAGAACGGAACGACAGATGTGATGGCCAGCGACTCTCAAAGACCCCAATTTGACAATTTCCTCAAAGAAAACAACTTCACTTACGAAGTCATGATAGACGACGTTGAAAAGTAAACATTTACTACTACTTTTATAATCTTTATATCTTTATCCATTCATCTGTGCGATATTCAGATAGAGAATTTTGGTCATATAATTTTGAACATGTACATATTTTGTACGCAACTAATACATACAATTCTGCGACTATGTTTAATATTTAAATAGGAAATTACCATACATTTCATCTCTCAAAATTTATTCATATTGTAGCCTTTTGAAATTTCAGAGTAGTTTCTCAACAACGTGAGTTAAGATTAAAGAGGAAAAAAGTCGGGATGAATTGGGAAGAATATCAAGACTGGACGACCGTAAAGATCTCATACATTAAACATCATTATTTTAAACTCTTAACCTTTACATATTATATTCCTATTTAGATTGAAGCTTGGATGGACAATATGGAAAAAACCTATCCAAAGTTGGTCAAGGTGTTTAAAATTGGCTCCAGCTATGAAGGAAAAAACATCAAAGTTGTGAAAATTTCCAAAAAGAGCACTTCATGGTTAGGAAATTTTGGATTTCAAACTGAAAGGAAACGAGCAATGTTTTTTGATGGAGGTAATAACATCACGATATAATACATACAGAAGAACTGTAAGATATAATTTTGAGTTAATTAAATGTTTAAAATGACATAATAGGATTCCATGCTAGAGAATGGATCTCTCCTGCCACTCTCACTTACATAATGAACGAACTTTGTGAAAACGAGCCGAAATATCTCAAATTACTTGAAAAGGTCGACTTTTACTTTTTACCGGTTGTGAACCCTGATGGCTATGCATTTTCACATGATCTTCATCGGCTTTGGAGGAAATCAAGATCAGACCGCGGTTCTCTCATTGGATGTAAAGGAGTCGACCTCAATAGGAATTTCGGCTACAAATGGGGTGGAAGAGGGTCAAGTGGAAATACATGCAGTGAAGTTTACCGGTAAGAAATATGGGTTAAGAAAAAAACTAATAATTAATATCCATTTTTAATTTAATGATCTTTTTTTAAATAAATAAGAGGAACCGAAGCATTTTCAGAACCAGAAGCGAAGGCCATTCGAGATTTTATCCTCACTTTTAGAGATGAAAACGGAAAGAAGCCCGATTTTAAATCATATATATCGATTCACTCATATGGACAAGTAATAATTCAATTAAAAATATTCGCCAACAATTAAAACCTAAACACTCATTGCAATTTAGAATTCTAACCAAAATTCTATGAATCTTGACATTTTCTCATTTCTTCAATAGTTTATGTTTACGCCTTGGGGATTTTCTTCCGAAGTTCCTGATGATTATCCTCAACTGGTATATTTCTCGCTCATACCTTAATAAATTTAACAATAATTAGTTAATGAATGACAAGTTTAATTACCATTTAATTTTGTTTTTAGCTCAGACTAGCAGATAGGAGTGTGAATGAATTATACGCTGTTCATGGAACTTGGTATCTCACAGGAAGCTCATATAACGTTCTCTGTATGTTCAAATATTCAAATCTATCGATAGCTATTAAATAATAAAATTATAATTTCGATAATTATCTTCAGATGCTGCATCTGGAAACAGTGCTGATTGGGCTAAAGGAGCAGCGGATATCAAATATTGTTACACAATGGAGCTCAGAAGTCGGTTCATCTTTGGATATGGATTTCTCTTACCGGCATCTTCCATCACTCCAACTGCTGAAGAAACCTGGGCAGCTTTTCAAGTAATCGCGAAGCATATTGCTGAAACAGATGAATTTTCAAAACGCGGTTAATTATGCATATTATGATCTCATTGTACTTCATGCAGATGAAACATACTGTATGAAAAACTAATAATATTTTATCTTTATTTATTTATTTAATGGAATAAAATTAACTCACAATTTTGTTTCACCATTTTATTAAAGTGTTTTTATGAAAAGCACGTATACAGATTGACTTCAAAATTGCGCATTAAGGAAATTAGTATATAGTGATATTTCGTTATATCTTAATCTCAACGATAGTTAAATTAATTCACCTTAAAGATATTCCAAGCGACAAATTGGAGAGTTCTGCATATAATTAAATATTTTTATTATAATAATGTTAAGTAAGTATCATTGTATTAACCACCATTTTTTCCTCGAAGGAATATTTGAATATCAAAATGTTGACATCCACGTAGTATCACAAGTAAAATCTAATCGTATAGGGTAATATACATTTTCTTTGTATTATAATATTTAATTGTAGTAATTACTGAAATGATGAAATATTGTATTCATAAATAGAATTTTACTAAACTATATTTTATATAATATCTTTTATTTTTATATTAATAATATTATTTGTATTGTTCAATAGACTAAAAGATAAAAGAATGAATTGAAAAGTTGTAATTTGTAAAAATGTCATTTGAAAATTATTATCAGCGTATTTATCAGGTTGTATCTGAGCCAGAATCTGGCTTTGATCTTTGGCGACGACGAGCAAGTTCGGACTGGTGGACTGAACCAAGCGGTGGCGGTTTTGGACTTTGGCTCATCGCTTTATAAGTCATTTGAAGGACGGTCTAAAATAAGAAAAAACACAATTTTAAAGATGCTAGATAAAGAAAGAAGAAACAATTTAAAAAAATCTTCAAATATCATTTTCAAATTAATCAATAAAGATACACGGGTTCATGTTTCTACCTTAAGTTTATGGTCTTCTTCAAAAGGAGCAGGTTTCGAATGCTGAGGTAAACTAAGGCGATTTAACAACCACGGGTGCTTAAGAAGATCCGGGGCTGAAGGTCTTTTTCCGGGATCAAGGGCCAACATCTTTTGAACCATATCTTTGGCTTGAACTGAAACGGAAGCCCAATTTCCACAACTCACGTCGATTACGCCAGTGCCAATTCTTTTAAGAATTGTGGCTGGTGTGTCGTTGTCTCCCGTTGCAAATGGCGTTCTCCTAATGATTAAAAATATCATGTCAAAATTGTATGGTTATTACTGATAATTGTTAATTAAATGATTAAAAACAAATTGTAGTTTAGTAGGCTTATTGAAATTACCCTGAAAGCATTGTGTATAAAATGACTCCAAGAGACCAAATATCACAGGCTGCGTCGTAGCCCTGCTTTTTTAAAACTTCGGGGGCTACAAAGTTTGCAGTGTAGCATGGCGTCATTAGGAGACCGTTTTCAGCACGAAGTTGTTTGGCAAAACCAAAGTCACAAAGACGAAGAGTGTCAGGACGTCGGTTCTCTTCAGCATATACAATGTTTGCAGGTTGAAGATCCCGGTGAACGACCTGATGCAATCAACATTGTTATAAAATACATAGTACATTTAAAAATACATATAACAATAAAATAACAATTCGATAAATAGAAACTCACGCCATGTCTATGCAAATATGTAAGAGTTTCAGCTAGAATAGATGTGATTTCTGCAGCTTCTCTTTCTGAAAGTCTTCTTTGCATAAGAATATTGTCGAGAAGTTCTCCGCCTCGAAGAAGTTCCATCACAAGATAAACGTTAAAATTGTCTTCATAAACCTTCAATTGACGAATTTATTAATAATAGAAATGTTTATATATAAAAGTATGAAATAAATGATTATTTATTGAATGCTTAATCAAAGAAATTGTCCTCTTACGTTGTACATTGTCACTATGTTAGAATACATTGAGTGTCGAAGCAGAATATCAACTTCTTCTTGCCACTCACGATTTCCCTTTTTTATAACCTACAATAATATATAAAAAGGTTAATTCAAAAATAATTCAATAGATTTACAGTTAATTGCTACAAAATAAATTAAAAATAATGACTCACTTTTACCGCGTATTCGACTTTTGAGACTTTGTGGATACCACGTCGAATAACTCCGAAGGCTCCAATTGCGATGTCTTCTTTCAATTCATAGTCGTCTAAAATGTTCGTTGTTCTGATAACCTAAAAGATCGAAGAATCCATTTAATTTCTCTAAATGTAAGAACAAAAGTGTAATGTGCTAATGTGTTTCTTTATGAAAACATAGCCCCACTATTTAATCAAAATGAAAATAATTTTGTATAAACTCACGGAAAAAAATCTCTCAGGGGTTTTGATGTCATAGGGAATCTGAGCAGTTGAAGGCCCGGCGTTTAAGTTC
>JAQGBZ010000780.1:0-12889 GCA_034687125.1 Neelides folsomi
GTGTGGTTGTGTGCTAGCTTGTATGTGTGATTGTGTGCTAATTTGGTGTGTGCTGTGTGGTAACTTGTAGTTGCCATGAAATTTGTAATAAAAATTAATATTGAAGTAAAAGAATTTGAAAACCAAAATTCAATACTAAATGAATGATTTGGACTAAAGGAGAAAACAATTAATAAAACAATAAGAAATATTATTACCCATATAAGAATAATATAACAAAATAATTCATCAATGGAAACTTTTATTTCATTTTCTGAATAATAAAAAGAATCATATAATTTAATTGAATATTATTTTTGAATAAAATGAAAATAATAATTCAAGATTAAAATATTACATTTGAAAGTACATCGAGCACTTACTTTGATGAATTTTACAAAAAAGTCGAAATTTATTAAAAACAAAATCAAAATTTTTTTTATATTCGCCATCAATAATTGAAGTTAATAAAAATCCAATGAAGAATTGAATATGCAAACTGAATTCCATTAAGGAATTTCGCGAAACCTTGAAAGATTCCCATGCAAGGTGGAATCGTATAAGTAAATATATTGTGTAAATATTTACAATAATAATCTTCAAGTTCCAAATGCATATTTTGATTTTATTATCAATTTTATATAAAATTTTACATTTTAATTTTGGCGAATATTTGAATTCAAATGGAATCGCACAAATTGACGATGAAATCTTAAATATAATTTCAATTAAAACCATGGAAATTTTATGCAACATTGAAAAAGTATAATTATTATAATTCCATTTTAATTAATGAAATATTTCTTGAATGTTGTATGCCAATTTTTTGAAGCAGAAAAACTAAAAATATTATATGACGTTATTAAACGAATTACGATCATTAAAATTCGATAATAATTATAGGTCATTAGTCATTATCACCATTAACTATTTATTCACTTCATTAAAAGCAAAAATCTAGCAGTTAAATAAAATGTAAAAGAAATAACCCTAACTGCCGTGTTACGACGAATTAAATAAAACTTCATAACTTTAACCCTTAATGGCCTTAACGATTTACTTTCTGCTTTAATTCGCTAATCCTATTTTTATCAATTATTGGATTAAATTTAAAGTTTATAAAGGATAGTGAATTGTAATGATTTTTGGAAGCTTTGTAAAGTATGAAAAAATTGAAGCTTGTGGAAATGAAGCTTAAAGTGAAATAAAATTTTTTCAAATGCATTGAGATTAATTAATGCATAGGTCCCAGTCAATGCCAATGCCAATAATAAAATTTTGAAAAATGGAATGATTAAAAACATATATTGTTAAATATTCTTAAAGGAATATTTTGTCCCAACATGGTTACCCCGATCCAAATACCGTGCTACACTTTTAAGAAGTTATAACTAAAAAGTGGTAGCATTAACTCAGTGTTATTCATAAGTTTTAGTAATTTTAGCATTAGCATTTACTCTCGTAGTTACAACTTTTTGATAATGCTTTTAGTATTTTAAGTATTTTAGCTTGAGTAATAGCATGATGTTATTATTCATACAGATTGGGGAAAAATGAAGGATTAGCAGGAAGTATTATCTTATTCATACCACTGAATATAAAAACTCTACTCGAACAGTCCATTATCATTCCAATGCCAATTTATAGTCATATCATATACAGAAATACCATATACTCACATATTACCTTTTACACACGTTTGTTCTGTTCTGTGTGTACAGATTATTTTTTAAATAATGCACTTAATTGAAACCTTACTTTTTAAACGTTAATTAAACACTTTCCGCTAATTAAACAATATCAACACTTTAATAATACACTTTTTTCTTCACTGCAGATACGACATACTATTGCAGAATAAAGCACAAAAAAATAAAAAAATTATTAATCGCTTATGGTTTATAATTTGATATTAACAATTTAAAAAAAACACTTTAATTATCTTTTGAATATCATGCATTTATATGATTTTCAAATTATGAGATCTTAAAATAAATAGGTAAATAAATAAATGGAATAAATAGAAAAAAATAGTAAATGTAAAAAGAAAATTGCTAAAAGGAATAAATAAATAAATATAAACGTAAGGTGTGAGACGCAGAGTGTTTGAGCGTATTATAGGAAATGCATGTTGGATTGGAAGGAGTTGGTCCTTTTAAGCTGAAAGTGAAATTGTCTCTTGTCTGATGTAACATGTAACACACCAAAGGAGATCTCATTTAAACTCCTTCATACACAAGATGTACATAAGAAGTATGGAAGTGACTTATCTGCAACTCCACATGGGAATTTATAGGCATATTTCATAAAAAAGACCAATACTACCGATTAAATAACGTACGTTCTTTCATTTCCATGTGCGAATCTTGAACGCAGATTGGATTAACGTTAACTATAGATTGCCTATGTAGGTATGTATAATGTAATTACGATATGTACTAACTAACGATAAGTAAGTAATGTACGTACATATGATATATCTATATGATGTATAATATGTGTGTGCGGGAAAATAGTATACTGATATATATATTTTCTTGCACATGGTTTCAAATAAATCTCTTTCAAACTTTTCCAGTTTTATGACATTTTATTGTAAGGTTTTTTGTTTTCCATTTAAATGGGACAAAATTTTTCATAGGCTTAAACCAAAAAAGAATTTAGAGTTGATTCCGTTTTACAGTTTTTTAATTATAACAATTTTATTTCGATTTGGCTGCTTTATTTTGTTTGTTTATAATTTTAAAGTTTTGAAAAATGAAAATGTGATCAATTTATTTTTAGGAAGTTTGTATATTATCATGTCATTTATTTTCCTCAATTTCTGGATTCTCTTTATGCAACACAATGTTTACATTGGGATTAATTCATACAGCCCAGCAGTGAAAAAAGAAATGTGTATGGCAATTTATTCATTAAATGTGATTTAGTAGATTAAATTAAATTAGATTAAAAATTTAATTGAATAAGACCTAAACACTATTTATTAACTTAACAGGCATTTCTTTAAATAGTGATCTTAACTTAAAAGACTAAATGGCTTAGAATTTCCAACAAAAATTGCCCATCTTCTTTGTATTCCTTTGTCTTTCATAATAATATTTACAACTATTGTCGACCATTCGGCCAATTTAAATACATTTTTATTTCATTCAAATTACTTTTATTTATCAATTATTGTTTCCATCTCTGATCATATTCAAATATTTGTATAGCTCATAGTAGTTTGTTTCTTACTCTGCTTGCAACAAACATATTTACTTATATTAAATTTCTCATCACGTATGATATATATCTTTAACATATTCTGTAATTAAATTACTTGATTATATTTATATTCACATTCAAAATAAATCATGAAATGTTTTCTTAAAATATTTTATTAGAATTGAGACAGGAAAAGACAAATTGATAAGTTTTAAATATTTCAAGATGTTTTATATTATTTCTCGTGCATTCAATCATTTTTGGAAGCAGTTCTTTAATTTTCCCTTATAGCAAATATTATTCCATTGTTGGACTATCTGTTTTACTCACAAAATATTATTTAGAATTGAATAGCTTCACCATTTTGTCTGTAATTTATCTTTTATTAATCAACTTTCTGAACTTGTCATTTGTGTTGAAAAAATTTGTGGACGTTTTTGAATATAGTGAAAAATATATTGATAAATTTTTTGCTTTTGAATTATCTCACATTAAAAAAGAAATGAAATATTTGAAAATGTTAAACAAAGCAACTTGCCCAATTAAAATTACAATCGGAAATTTTTTCATTCTTAACCGAGAAAGTCTCAAATCAATAATTGCTATTTGAGTTGAAAATACCGGGAATTGCCTTCTCTTAAATTATCATCTTAAATTCATTTTTTTAATTTCAATAAAATATACATTTGTATTTATTACTATTATTCCGAGAAATACTATATTACTTGATGATATAAATGATATGCAACCATTCTACGAATTACTTTAAATATTTACTTATTACTAATTGAAGGTTAAGTTAATATTGTAAATATTAATAGTATAATTAAATAGTTTTATATTTATGTAATTTACCATACATGTTATATATTGAAAAGTATACGTGTAATAAATCTAAATATATTTGGTATAAGTATTACCAACTCTTGGAATAAAAACGTCATTAGCCTTTAAAAGAGAAAATCAAATTGTAAATCATTTGCCTTTTGTGCCTTTTTGGCAAAGGGTTTATGATCAACCCTTTGCCCTCAACTTGATGGGAAGTTTCAAAGGAAATGACCGAATATTGAGGTTTGAGTCCATTGCGATTCGAGACTAAATTATCAAAGAAATTAAAGCGCATATATTAGAGAGTTTGAAATCCAGAGAGTTAATGGCGGACGTGTAAGGAGGTACTTTGCTCTACGTCAATAATTACATAACGTTAAAATTTGAGATTTTGAAAATTGACTTATTGTATGCCTTAAATCGCGCGATTTAAATTTTTGAGTTTGATATATACATTATATACTATTCTCGAATATCCCATCCTATTATTCTCCCAGTTTGAAAGGTAAATCAGAAATATTTATAAAGAAGAATCACATATGATATGATATATCTAACTGACTGACAACTGACAATGAGAGAGATATGAAAAAATATTAATCTTATAATTTTGCTCCTTATTTGAGAACTTTTTATTTCCTTATGTCGAGCGTAGTTAGCCGGTTTAAGGATCTGTTCTTTACATCGATGACGCTACGGCTGCGCGACGTCGGATTTCAAACTCTCTATTAAAATAAAAACGCATGTTTAAGTTTGCTTCATCTAGTTTTATCCGAATTAGACATTTGTTACACACAAGGAGGTACGACACGACAAACGGCATTTTATGAATTCTCAAATGTCGCGAATGATCAAGACTCCCAAAAGACCACTCAGGGATAGAATATAGAAACAATGTTTCGAATCACTTTTATCGAATCCCACTCCTTTTAACGTCTAATTTGACTATTAATGAAAAAGCATAATCAATCTCAATATTTATATTTTGAAATTAATAAAAATATTTATTAAACTTCAATTATCAAATTATTGAGTATTTGTACAAAATAAAATAAAATAAATAAACGGGTTGGCAAAATCAACTGGTGAAAATAAACACGCTGATTTTACCATGGTGGTCCACGATGAACAATCATCGATTTTGCATAACCTCTTTTAAGTAAAATTATATTTTATTTGCAGTTAGCAAGCTACTTGTTAGGAAAATTTTACCAATTTCTAATTTGCAATGAGAACCCCCGTTTTGTATAGCAACAGAACAGAAACTTGTTGCAGGATCAATAATGTGTTCAGTATAGCAATCCTTCATTATTTCACTTCCGTCAAAAAATGTTTTATAGCATTTTCCATATTTATCGATTACAAATCTTAACACGTGCGGATGATCACGAGTTAATACATGGGAAATATCTTCACCGTAATTTGATGTAAATTTAGGTGAATACTTTTTATTATGAAAGAATACTCTGTCAACTCTGATGTCATGTAATACCCCTAAACTAAAAAGATTACATAATAGTGTATTATCTTTTCCAATTTGAAATTTCGTTTTACAGTCGAATAAGCATATTCTTATATAGTTATTATCACATTTTTGGTTTAATTTAAATGAATATTGAAAAATTAAGTCTTTATTATTAAATGAATAACTTGGAAATTCTGAATAAATACATTGTTCTTTTTCATTGTTGCTCAAACTAATTCCAGATTTGTATGAATTGGATTTTGTAAAATTTAAATTTAACAACGTTGAATTTCTTTTAATGTGTTTCCAACGTTTGGCAAAAATTTCATCTTCAATGTCATCGAATGAATCGTAAAACGCAACATCACCGTAGTTATTTATTTGAATAGATTTGAGGTTTTGAAGTTTCGATTTTGAATTTGCATATTTTTTGCTTGTTGTTAAAACAATTTCATCAATTTCAATTTCATTGCTTGAAGTTAAAATTGAGATTGAACAAATGTCCTTTTGATTTAACAACTCTTGTTTGGCGCATGTTTCAAATGTTTTTATGCCATCAACTTGTAAATTTAAACATTTTCCATCTTCATCAATTGAAATTCGATAAAAATGAGCCAAATTGTCATTTGGATAACCTATAAGGTAAGGATAGTAAATAGAATTGAATTGAATAGAATTGGAATAGAATCGAATTGAAAAGGATTTGTTTTCAAAATTGAATGTGCTATTTTGATATTTTGTTAAATCATTTTCATGACATTCATTGAGGGCAAATGACGTTCTGTGAATTCCATTTTTGTATTCTTTGTAAATAAATTGAAAAATCATCGGTTTTCCATCAAATGAATATTGAGGGAATTTTTTGAAAATGTGGCGCTGTTTTTCACTAAATAAAGAAAGTCCATTTCTGAGCATTGTTGTATTTTTGACTAAATCGAGCGAGTTTAAATTTTGGAAATCCTTCCATTTTCTAAAAATAATTCCATCTTCATTTGGTTCAAAATCTTCTTCAAATGCGACATGTTCAACTCGTCCCATTATGTTAACTGAATTCTGAACGTCATTCAATGTTTGAGAAATTGACGGAAGAATTTCATTTAATGATTTTGCTGTTGATTTCTCCAAAGTATCAATTTTATTTATCAATTTATCAATTTTGGAAATTGAATTTGAAAATTTCTCCAGAATGGGATTAAAATTTTTTTCAAATTTTCGTTTAAATTTCATTAAATTTTTTTGGCTTGTTCCAATTAAAACTTTCAATAACTTCTCGGCTTTTTCTTCAATTTTTTTATCCTTAATATTTTAATGATAATAGGGTCGATCGACGCGGAATGTAAAATCGAGATAGTGAGAAACTCATGAGGCCCTCTCAATATGTCCCAAAGTCCTATACTTGTAACACAGAATTTTTGTTTTTAGCCATACGCTAAATACGTTTAACGATTCAAGTCACTTTCAAGTATGCATTATGTACAACTATGTATATAGAGAATATTTGATATATGAAATACCACTTGAATCCTTGAACGTATAAAAATCCTGTGTTACAAGTATAGGACTTTGGGGTATATTGAGAGAACCTCATGGGTTTCTCAATATCTCGATTTTACATTCTTCGTGGATCAGCCCAATAGTTAAAAATATTATTTAAATTCTGCAAATAATATATTCTAATCATTATTATTATAATTATCAATTAATGAAAATTAACATATAAGTTATAGAATATTAGAAATACTTTTCTATTAATATAAAGTAATATTATTATTTACCATTTCTTTTATCGTTTCCTTAAAATATTCATTTGAAGCTTCAATATTTGAAATCGATTTTTCAATCTTATCCTACACAATACAAAATATAATTTTGATTTTTAAAGTTAATATTTTATTTTATTGTCTTAAGCCCTTAAATATGAAAGAGCATTTAAAAAACATCAAATATAAAAATCATTGGCCTTACTCGTATCGTATTTTGTACTTTAAAATGGCTTGAAATGTTTCATAAATCTAAAATCCCTAAACAAGTTTGTAATTTTAAATTTTATAAATCTTAACAAACTTTTTAATTATTTTATGAATAACAAATCTCGCTGCATTATGAAAATTAATTAGAAACTTAATTACGATAAGTATGAAAAAGCCGACGATTTATAATTTTGTCTTTTCTATCTGAATCTGAACGGTATATAAGTATTATTTAAACTGAATTTCATACCAATTTTGTAAGCAACTTCGACAATTCGTTATCTTCCAAAATCTAATAAAGTTTAAATAATTTAATAATTAAATTAATAATACCGTTTCTCATAATACTCATAAGATATGATAAATTGTTTTCTCATTTTGATATTAATGTATGGATCTCAGAAAATATGATAAAAAAGTAAAATCACCGTCTGACTCGAAGAATAAGAGAATTTGCTTATCAAATAGAGAAAAGACAAATAGTTCAACAATTCCATTTTGATTTGATGAAGTTACTTTTGAGGAATGAATTACATCATATAATTTATATCAAATTATATACATTTACCATATTATCTTACATAACCTTTGGTTTTATTATGAAGAAATAATGTCAATCTTGTTATTCAAAGAGTTCCTATCATTCCTTTTTAAGAAATCGAATTTTATCTTTTAGCTTTTGATCCTAAGCTATTGTAAAATAACCTTGGACTTGTTAAAAGTTAAATACTAAGGATGACCATTGCTTTTTTATTTTAATTACTTAATGTATTAAGTATTGCTTATTACAAGCATATTCCATTATTACTTATATCATTTGTTATATTGTTATATATAAACATTTATAATAGTTTCTGAATGGCTCTATGACGAAATAATAAATTGTATTCCTCGTTATAAATAATAAATGTTATAAGCTTCTATTGGGATCGTATGTGTAGTAATTACTAACTAATTTCAAAATCACCAATCTCAGGATTGATACACAAGATTGGGCAAGGATTTCCAATACCAGCATTTTTCGATTTTAACCATGGTGCACCATGGTTCAATTGTATTAGGTTAGGTTAGGTTAAATAGAGGGCACAACTTGTCCTTCTTTACTAATACACGCATTCGCCATGGTGCACCATGGTGATGCTGGCTAAGGAAATCTTAGCCCAAGATTGGGAATACTTCATATTCTTTGGTTATAAATATTTATGTAATCTGTCCACAAAGAAGAGATTTTTATTTCAAGATTTTAGGGTAAATGTCATTTAATGTACTTATTTAATTTCAAAAAAGGCCTAATATTTTAAATGTACGAATTTCAATTTTATAAATATTGTATTTCAAGTATGTTTTTCTATAGCTCAATAATTATGATTATTATTATAATAATTATTCATATATTTATAAAGTTCTTGACCTCAACCTTTTCATGGTCAAGAAATATCAGTTATATAAATAATAAATTAATATTATGGAAATTAGAGGCAATTTCTTTGTTTATTCTTATATAACTTATCATGTTTTCATGAATAAATACTTTGGTTTAAAAGAGACTTTAAATTTATAAAGAAAATTCAATGTTTAATACATATATAGATAAGATACAATGATACAATACAAAGACAAAATTAAATAATTTGCCTTCTTAAAATGCAAAAGTATATTAACATTATGCCATTATTTACTTAAGTCATATTAATATTACGCCTAGACAATTACGCCATTTTGTATTTACCCTATTATGTATTACGCTAACATTTTATGCTCCAATTATGTGATGACTAATTTATACATTTTTGCATATTTAATTAATTTACTAATTCGTTTAAAACTTTAAAAGCTTAGGAAATAATTATAAATTAATGACACATAAATTATTTCATTTAAATTGAGAATTTAAAGTGATAAAATAATATTTAAAATGAATATTTTTTTGTTTTCAAAACACTCATTTCCTTTTCATTGTTTAAATCATTTAATTGTCGCCCAGAAGCAGATTATGATTACACGCTTCCTAGTGCTAACTGAAAAGAAACAGATAACAAATACTACAATTAATAGTAACAGTGAAATTGAAATTCGTATCTCTGGAAATTATGTGCTGGTTTTTCAAACTCACCTGCAAGGATTTTCTGAATAGGATATAGGTACTGTTATTATAAAAAAAATTATTTAATTCTAAATTTATCAATTTTAAAGTTAAAATTTAATTTTATAAAGGAAAGTGAACTTGATTGATTTTTTGAAGCTTTGTAAAATGTGAAAAAAACAATTAATGGGGAAAAGAAACAAAAAGTAAAATAAACTAATTTTTCAATTGTATTTGTAGAATCATTTTGATTAATTAAACCATAAGTTCCACTCAATGTAAGAAGCAAAAATGTTAATTTGAATACTGGAGTGATTAAATACATTGACTCGTTATAAATTTGAATCAATAAACAACGATTTGTAAAATTTTATTTTATTTTTAATTTCATTGAAAAAATCATTTGGAGTTGTATTTCTAGAACATATTTAATTTAAAATTAGATTAACACACTGGCTGAAATTTACAATACGGAAAACTCCATGGTGACTCCATGCAAATACATGCTGCTCCATGCTACTCCATGAAGCTGCACTCCACTCCATGACTCCATGAAATTTTTAATGTAAATTTTCCTATACCAAAAGTCAATTGACTCCATAGACTCCATGGAGTACCAACTCCATGCACTCCATGCAAATGATTCCTCTTTGGACTACATTTACTACAGTCATTTTAGCAGCATGGAATCATCACGGAATCGTGGAATCAATTTTAGTACCATAGGGTCAGCATGGAGTCGATTTAGTCCAACGTGGAGTCATTTTGCAGGGAGTGCTTGGAGTTGGGATTCCATGGTCCATGGGGTCCATGGAGCCATCAACGAGTCATAGAGTCGATTTTGTCTTGGTATAGGGCAAGTTACATTAAAAATTTCATGGAGTCATGAAATGCTGTCAGTAGCATGGTGTCAGCGAATATATTACACATGGAGTTTTTTCCTATTGTAAAGTTCAGTCACCTTACGAATATTTTATAACTACTTTATATTAGATAATTATTAAAAAATTCAATTTGATTGCCAATTCAATATAACCTTAAAATTTTCATCCAATTAAATATAGATAAATTAATAAGGATTTGAAATGTTAATAAGGGCATTATAATTTCTGAATTATAGAAATTAAATACACAAAATAAATCAATGTTGAAGTTAAAAAGTTTGAAAATCCGAAATCAATAACGAAAGAATAATTTTGACTATAAGCTAAAACAATAAACATAACAAAACTATATACTTATATACTTGTACATAATATGTTTATATTTTTACTAATACTTACTTATCATTAGTAACATATTACATTTACCTATGTATCATATATTGATATTTAAATAAGTATAAAGTGTAAAGTTAATATATGAACTTGTTAATAATAAAACCATACAATAAGTTAATTTGGAAATTGTTAACGTTTTATTTGTTATTTGATTCAATTATTGATTAAGATTATTTTAACCAAAATCAATAATATTCAATATTTAAATTCACAACAATATATTCAACATCTTGATAATAATTTAACATTTTGATTACATTAGTTTAAAAAACATTATAAGTTAATTATTTTTGCTTCAAAATGTATTATCATTTGTCATCATGATAATGGATTCATATCCATAATTACCATTGTTAATGATTTCAAAATAATATTTTATATAACACTTTTTTGTCAGTTTTACATCATTTAATATCATATGCACTAAGTAGATTTATTTTGAAGTTAATATTGTTCAAATAGTTCATATGGTTTCATTGTTCAACATGGTGCGGTCCACATGGTTCTACATGATGCGTTCTATGGTTCACATGGTTTAAACAGGTTCAATTTTAGTGTCCATGGTTCACATGGAGAAAACCATGGTTCTTCATGGTTCAATTTTTGGAAATTTTCCATGGAGTGCTGAACCCTGGTTTTGTATGGTTTTTCATGGTGAAACCATGGTTCATGGTGTATGGTTCTTTTTTAGATAAGAAAATTAGCATTACAAAACCATTGTTCTGGGAAAAAAACTATGGAAAACCATGGGTCACCATGGTGACCCATGGTGTGCAGAGATTCCGAATGTTAGCCCACATTTCATTATATTATTAGATTAAAAATTAATAAAATTACAATGGAAATTGATTAAAAAGTTTCAATAACTGTTTTGCAAAATTAATTTATATTCTACAGAAAATTTAACAATTGATCATTTAGATAATTAAAATAATAATTAATTAGGTGTTTGTTTAAAAATATTGACTGTCAATTTAATTAATTATAATAATATTTTATCTTACTAAAAATCCTCACCATGGTGAGGTTTAAAAAATTCAATTCTTGGTATAGAAATATTAACATAAAACTCAACATAGTGAAGGAGATTTTTACATGGTACACCATGAAAAACCATGGATTTTGAAAGTTGCACCATGGTGTAAAGGTTTGGAAAAACTGAGCCGAAAATTATTCGTGTTCTTAACTTGACGCTTAATATAACTGCACACATTTTTACAATAGCATTAATATTTGCTTTTTTTAAAGTAATTTTACAATTTCTAAATGTCCTCCACTTGACGTCATATGTAATGAAGTCCAATTATCTTTATCAGATGCATTAATATTTGCTCCTTTTTCTAAAAGTAATTTTGCAATTTCTAAATGTCCTCCAATTGACGCTAAATGTAAAGAAGTCAAATTATTTTCATCACATGCATTAATATTTGCACCTTTTTCTAAAAGTAATTTTACAATTTCTAAATGCCCTCCCCTTGACGCCCTATGTAAAGAAGTCCAATTATCTTTATCGGATGCATTAATATTTGCTCCTTTTTCTAAAAGTAATTTTACAATTTCTAAATGTCCTTCACATGACGCTAAATGTAAAGAAGTCAAATTATCTTCATTACATGCATTAATATTTGCTTCTTTTTCTAAAAGTAATTCTGCAATTTCTAAATGTCCTTCACATGAGGTTAAATGTAAAGAAGTCAAATTATCTTCATCACATGCATTAATATTTGCTCCTTTTTCTAAAAGTAATTTTACGATTGCTATATGTCCTCCAATTGACGCTAAATGTAAAGAAGTCAAATTTTCTTCATCACATGCATTAATATTTGCTCCTTTTTCTATAAGTAATTTCTAAATGTCCTTTAATTGACGCTAATTGTAAAGAAGACCTATTATCTTTACCACATGCATTAATATTTGCTCCTTTTTCTAAAAGTAATTTTACAATTTCTAAATGTCCTTTATTTGACGCTGAATGTAAAGAAATCCAATTATCTTTATCGCATGCATTAATATTTGCTCCTTTTTCTAAAAGTAATTTTACAATTTCTAAATGTCCTTTATTTGACGCTGAATGTAA
>JAQGBZ010000781.1:0-12781 GCA_034687125.1 Neelides folsomi
GAATTCACCTACAGAGCAAACTTGGATATTGAGTTTGGAAAATTTAATAATGGATTGAAATTATTAAAATTTTTCAAAATTATATATTATTACCTTATCATTTAATAAAAATGAACGATCGCCTAGAAACTTTTCAAATCTTACATTCAATTGTTCTTATTGCTGTTTTATTTTTTTTTATTTAATTTAAACATTGTTGTGGACATCAATAAATCCAGAAATATTTTTCTTCAAGATTTTGAATTAATTTTTAGAAGATCAAGTAAAAGTACCAAATCATTTCATAATTGTAACATCAAAATTAGATCATTTGGAAGAATGGGAACATCAACTTTGTTTATTATACTTATAAAGTCTCTTGAAGCATTAATAAATTTGTTGACACCTGCAATGAACAAGAATTTAAATTACATTGAGTTCCCGGATTATTACCTTATGGGAATTATCCACTTGAGGGATTCATTTATTCAAGATGGTTGTCAACAGCGATAAATGAAACAATATTTTCATTTGCAAAAAAGGTGTTAGTTTGTTCTGAAAAAAAGTTTTTAAATGACGAGCCAATTTGTGAAATTCCATTATTTGTAAATACATTCATAATTGGAAGTTGATATTTTACTTGTAATTTCTCGTCATAGAACCAGCCTACCATCCGATCAACAAGTTAGCCGTATATGAGATTACCGATTTACTAGCTAGATCATTACACTAACGTCACAAACCAACATACAATTAAGCCCTCTAAACGATCATTTCTTAAATATCATGAAATCAATCGATTTGTTCGCTATTTCATATAATGTTAAGTATAATACTATGTGTGTAAAGTGTGTATGTTATAAAGATTAATAAATAATGACCATTGTGAAGATTTCTGTTTGATTTATGATCGAATTATTTTAACAATACTTATATTTAACATACTTATAAGTCGGTAGGAGGTACATACCTATTATATGTTTCTGTGTATCTTGGACATGATTTGGATCTAAATTAATTTTGTTGATTTTACTTTTGACAAGGTAAGATCGATCATCGATAAATACGCATGTTACATGCCATATTTGACTTCCTAAATAATTTCTCACAATCAGTTTAGATTGGAATATGATATACCTAGCCATAGATTATTTTATCCTCATTCAAATCATTTTAAATTGTTGCTAAAAAATTTTGCATAAAAGTATCAATGAAATCCTCTGAATCTGAATTATGTTTAAATAGTTTTATGAGCGTTTCAAGGAAAGTTCCCATATTGAGTTTTCTTAAAGAAAATGAAACATTTAAGGATTCACCAATTCAATTGGGAATTTTTTATGTATCATATTTTATTTGTATTACAATAAAAATTATTTATTTGATATTATGGATACTTGAACTTGTTTCTAATCAAGGATTCGACATTCAAAAAATAATTCAATCACTTGGTTACATATTTAATTTCGTTTTTGTTCTTCTATTTGAAATTTATTTATTCTTTAACCAAAGTGAAGCAAAAGAACTTTTATATGAATTAAATGGTAAAATAATATTCTTAATTAATCAATCGACTAAATATAGGACATATCTATTCGTTCGACTTATACTTTGAATTGTGTACTAACTTGTAGATATTGGTAGATATACATGTGAAGTAGCGAGCATGCGTAATGGGTACGTGTGTCGTAGTTTGTAGATGTGTAGTACACACTGTGTAGTAGCTTGATGTGTATTGTGTAGTTGAGTACCATCTTGCATGTGTAATTGTGTACTAGCTTGGAGCCTAAGATAGGGATTACAATGTAAATGTGTTCACTGTGTGTAGTTGTGTACTAGCTTGTATGAGTAGATGTGTACTAGCTTAGAATGTACTGTGTACTAACTTGTAGAAATAAAATATGAAAACTAAAATGAATATTTAATCTTAGGGCTTTCTTGTAAAAATATCAAGGAAACGAAATTCCAAAAATTGTCATTAAAGTTCATAAGAATGCCCATTAAATTATATTTCTTTATATTTTTTTTCTATTCAACTTCAAGAAATTCTTCATTTCCGTTACCATGGACATATATATTTGAAAATGAAATTAATAAAAAATTCATTTTACTTCGATTTTTTCGAATAATAACTGAAACGTATGTCATTTATTTTGGAGATGTTGTAATCAAATTTTTTATATTTTTAAAACTATCGTATTTAATTCATATTAATAATCGTTACAATAAAATTATGTAAGTAAATATTTAATTTACCTTTACATCCTAAGCAGAAATTGTTCTTAATCTGCATTTACATAAGTTTATTTAATAAATTTTTATTTTCAGATATTTATCAGGTTTTTATAAAATTCAAAACTCAAAAAAATCTTTTAGGGAACAGGAAATGCAATTTATCAAAATGATCAGATGCGTTCAAATTAATGTAAATCAGATTAACAATCTTTCATCCTTGTGGTATATTTTATACACAGGTTTCATTATAGGTATAATAATTGCCCCTTGTGCTTTAATAAAAATGCACAGCCACTTCGAAACTTCTGTGATTGTATCAATTTCCACCAATTTCATTGCCATATTGTTTTTTTTCTATTACATAAACAGCATTGTTGATGATATCAACAAGTCCAATGAAATATTTCTTCGAAAATTCAAAATTCTTTTTAAACCACCCATTAGAAGCACGTTAAAATCCTTTCTTAATTGTAAAATTAAAATCGGGCCATTTGGCAAAAAGGGAAGATCAACTTTAGTTATTATAATTACAAAATCTCTCGAGACATTAATCAACCTATTGATTTATTATCAGTTTATTAGCAATATTTATCGGTAGTTATTAAGTAGTTAAATATGATTGTAATCTTAATAAAAAGACTTGTATGATTTCAGTTTTATTATTTAATATTTAATACTGACACTTTGAATACATATTTGATTGAAAGCTTCAAATTATCAATTTAGTTAAATTAATATAGTTTAAATTTCATTGTGGGGAACTAACCGTGCGGAGGGGGGAAAGTAAGAGGACTATTATCATTATCACGTTTCTTGCTGTGTGTGCTTGGTCCAATTACAAACAAACAAAAAGAAGAATCAAAATAACTACATAAATGATGATTCCAACGCTTCTGTTACAACAAATGCAGCATTTCATATAGCCAACGCCACTCTTTTTTTTCGGTTTATTCGAGGTTCTCAAGCTGCCTCATTTGGTATCGTGTTTATCGGATTTTGAGCAACCCAAGCTCCACCCATTCCATATCCTGTCCCATAAGGTAGCGGTTGTCCATAAGGAACTGGATAAGATTGTACAGGTATGTTTCCAGGTCCTTTGGGCGCTCCAGGTTGTTGTGAAATTGGAGGTCCATAAGCAGGTTGAGCACTTTGAAGTAAAAGAGGAACCTCAATGCTCTAAATCAGTTAAAATTTATTATGAATTATTAGTAAGAGTTAGTTTTTAATTAATTTTTTACCGGTTGTGGATCAGAATTTGAGGAATTTAAGGAATCAGAGTCTTTGCCTCTGTGAATTACCATAAAGTCCTGTGTATATGAGTGAACGTATGATTGTCTTTGAATCTTTATGCGTATTAATTTTTGATAAGGCCTTATGACCACGACTTTTTGCTATTCCTTTGGACCATGTATTTCAACCATAAAAACTTGTCAACTATAATCAGTTTATAATATACTCTATACATAATATCTACTCACTCACCAGATACATACTATCTACAGTTGTAGTTGTCAATTAAATATTTAAGTTTTAATTACAAATTGCCGATTTTATGATTTTTATAATATTTTAAGTATTTTGGATAACATTAAAAGTTTACTTGGGAACAAAAATTTCTTTTTATATTTACAAACGCCCTGTATGTAAGATATAATACAAAGTTAGAGAAGTTAATTGAGTTACAAAGTTTTACTAACTTGGAACGCAATGATAAGGTTTTACCGTTTTATGAATAAATAGTTATTTTTAATTATATTACATTTACCATCATTTTATTTGATTTAAGATAACGAAATAATGATTAAATTATTTTTGTAGTTATACCTACCTTTATTTGCCATTATTTTATTATTCTATCTAATATTTCTAAATATTTTTATTATGGTGAATTTTAAATCAGAAAATTGAGGATTCAATTAACTAAATAAATATGAACTTATAATGCAACTTATGTTCCATAAGGGCAATGTCATTAATTTTATGGGAATTATTTGGTTTAATAAACGAATTACAAAACATCTGATTTATTGATTGTTATTACAGTTATGTAAAGAATGGTTGAATTTGTTGAAACTTTTCTATATCGATTATGTATAATTCATAACCTGTCAATTTTAAAATCTGGCTTTAAAGCATATTGGGAGTTTCAATGAGATCATTCGATCAAAATTGTACGGAAACGTTTTTATGAGCAATTCAAGAATAATTTCATATTAAGTTTTCGAAAATGAAATGAAATGTTTAGAGATTCATTATTCGAATTAACAAGTTAGTTTAGATAAATTTTTAAAGTTTATATTTTTATTTATTGAGTGGTCCAAGAGGAGAAAAATAAGTTTGGTCATTTATCTTGAGTAATATGAATTATAAATATAATAACAAGAATTATCATTAATAGCAATACAAATGCAGAAAAGATGCTTCCAATGGTTTTGTTACACCAAACGCAACATTTCATTTTCTCCATATTTTCTTTTCGTTTCATTCGGGCTTCTTCAGTTTCCACCATTGGAGAGGCATCGTGTTGGTCGGATGTTGAGCCACCCAAGTTCGACCCATTCCAGAAGGTTGAGATTGTCTGAGATTGTTCATGTCCTGGTCCATTAGGAGTTCCATGTGTAATTGGAGGTCTATTAACAGGTTGGACACTTTGAAATTGAAGAGGAACGATAATGTCCTATAATGTATTTATGATTTAAAATTAATTATCAATTATTACTAAAATTTAATTTTTCATTAATTTTTTACCGCAATCGAGTCCGAATCTGAAGAATCGAAGTCATCATCATCATCAGGAATTACCATAAAGCCATGTGTATGTGTTTGTGTGTGTGACCTTTTCCTTGAATCTTTGCGTCGCTTATCAGAATTTGATATAAAGGCCATGACCATTCCTTTAAATTGAACCAATTGTTGATATTTCAACAATAAACTTTTTAACAATAATTAATAGTTTAACATAAAAATAAAATGGTACATAGTGCATAGGTATAGTAGTTATCAAGTATATATTTAAGTTTTAATTACAAATTACAGATTTCATGATTTTTATATTGGAATATTTTTATTTGAATACCGAATTAAGCTTTTTATTTTTACTATTGATGTGATCTGTTGTTTCTAGAATTTAGAATTCTATCATATCTGCTTCATTCCATTTTTGACTCTGTTGACTACTTGACCTTATTTTAGGATATTTTAGGACATTTATAATAGAGATTTTAATAGTAATAGTAAAAGTTGACTTGGAAATCAAAATCTCTTTTTATATAAAGTTGAAGGCATTTAAATTAAGACCTACATACTGATATCATGTATCCCATTCCCATGTACTTAGCAGTAATAATTACAGGCGAATTTGAACACAAAGTTTTATGAACACAATAAATATCTCACTTGTACATTTATGTTATTAATCTTATTAACCAAATTGTTCTGATAAGGTTTTGTAAATAAATAATGATTTGGATTTTAATTATATTCCTGGACCTTTGTTCATATTGTTCCGATTTATCAGGTTTAATAATGAAATACGATATAATGTAATGAATGTGATTTTGTAATCAAATTTCATTATGCGCATTTTCATCTAACTTGGGTATTATATTTAGTTATTGTTTACCGTGAATACCCACAGTTACATATTTCAATATTTAACGTTATTCAATCTAAATTAATTTTTGTTGATTTTAATTGGATAAAAAGTTTCATTTACCTATAATAAATATTGGAATAAGAATAATCTTTATTTTCGGATTGAACCATTTTACAAAGCATGGCTCACGGTTAGACTCTTTAATTTTAATGATTTTTTTGCTCATAAATCATTTATCACAAATAACCAAAATCTCATTTAAAATTAATTACTTTACTGGTAAGTATGAACTTCATGAAGCATATATATTATGTTTGTATATACTATTATATAATGGAATTTTAGGTACTTACCCAATTTTGTTAAAAATATTGTCATATTGTTTTGGATAATTAATAAATAACCTTAGTCAATTCAAAAATTTTACCATGTAAAATTAATTAGCATTAAAATGTCGTCTTTTAACATGTCATTATATATATGTGTTGAAATTAAAATCCGCAAACATAATTAAATTATTAAAATTTCAATGAGATTTTCCGAAACCAAATTGTGCTTTAACGCTTTTATGAGCGTTGCAAAGATAATTCCCATATTGAGTTTTCGAAAAGCAAAAGATAAATTTTCAGATTCACTATTCCAATTGGCAATTTTTTATGTCTCTTATTTTATTTGTATTACTTCAAAAGTAATTTATTTAACATTGTGGATAATTGATGGTATTTATAATCATGATGATCTTCGGAAAGTGATTGAATTATGGATTTATATACTTAATTTCTTTATTGTTCTGCTATTAGAAATATATTTATTCCTCCACCAAGATGATATTAGAATGATTTTACGAGAATTAAAAGGTAAAATTATCAATTTTATCATGCTTTATTCAGTATTTATTTAATAGGTACATGTATTTATATAATGAAAAGTATTACAAATGAATCGAGATATTAAATTTAGATTATCCCTGCAAAAAATTGAAAGAAACAAAAATACAAATGCTTACACTGATGATGATAAGTAAGCCAATTAAATTTTATTTTTTTATTTTTTTGGCTTATTCAGCTACGAGAAATCATACATTCCCATTATCTTGGACTTACATATTTGAAAATAAAATTAATAAAAATTGGATATCTTTTCAATTATTTCGCGTATTCTCTGAAACGTATATAATTTATTTTGGGGACGTAGTTACCAAATTAATGTTTGTTATATTATTTTCATATTTAATTCATGTGAGTAATCAGTATAAAGAAATAATGTGAGTTTAAATTTATTTAAACATCAAAAATTTAGAAATTAATATTAACTCCTTTTATAAACAGATTGTATTAAATTTACTGTTTATAAAATATTAAATAAATAATTTTTTTCAGATATTTAACCAATGCTTTAAATAATAAAAAAATAATACTTAATGTAAGTAAATCAAAACATAAATTGATTAAAATGTTCAGATGCATTCAGATTAAAGTCAATCAAATGAACAATCTTTCATCACTATGGTCTATAATGTACTCCGGAATAATAATGATTATTATACTTATCCCTTATGTTATATTAAAAATGCACAGTCAATTGGAAAAATCTTTTGTGGTGCAACTTTTTATAGTTTTAATTGGAGTATTATTTTTTCTCTTTAATTTTAATATTACCGTCGAGAAGATCAATAAATCAAATATAGTTTTTTTTCGAAAGTTTAAATTTATTTTTAAAAATTCTATCAAAAGCACATCAAAGTCATTTCTTAATTGCAAAATGACAATCGGATCGTTTGGGAAAATGGGAACGTCAACTTTAATTATTATAATGATCAAGTCTTTTGAAGCATTAATAAATATGTTAATTAATTATTAGAATTATAGTTTTGCAAAAAATTATATGTTCAATTTTGTACTTTACGCAATCCACAATATTGCCATTCAACACTGAAAATGAATTTTTATTTATTCTTTTTCTTTATATTTAAATGTGAAATATTCAAGGTAAATGGTCATTTAGAATCAAAAAAAACAGTTGAAAATGCCATTTTAGTTTTTTATCTTAAACCCAAGGACAAGTAAATCTTACATAAATTACACACGGTGGTGATTTGAATAGATCTCAACGATAGTATGAATTATTTAAAAATGCCATATCAACATGCATACATAGGAAACATTATATAACCTACATATAAGCTCTTTTTATGGTTTAGGTAGATGATGTACTACCAGAGCTCTACATTAGGCAGCCTAATTCAGGAATTCCTTAGGCATTGCCTAATAATGCCTAATGCCTAATTTTTGCCTAATAGGTAATATGAGACTTTCTATGTATATTGAATGATATATCCGGTACGTAGAGTTTAGAGCCATTTATTTAAAATTATAAGTTGAATAATATTAGAAATTATATATTTTAGAAATTAAAATATGAAATAATAATATTTTTAAGTTTGCCATTTGATTAACTTTAATTGCATTTTTATTCTTAATATGCATGAATAATTTAAAATTATAAATTACTTATAATAATTATTTTTGTGCATAGACACCTCGCCATGTAGTGTAGTAGCTGTCTTAATAAGTCTAAACGGCGTATTCACTCCTCCAGGATCAAGATACAATTTAAGCTAATCAAATGGCAATTATAAAAATTAAAATACCTTAAAACTTTAAATAATGTCAACTAATAATTTTAAATACTCTGAAAGTTAATTATTTGAATTCATTCGCCTTCATACCTTTCCAAATCTAGTCTCATATTAAAATATTTCTCATGAAATTGGTCATTTGATTAGGCAATGCTTAATGCCTAAGAGAGCACTGTGTACTACTAATAAGTCAACTCATTATTAGATGTTTTTTAAATATAAAAACGTTTATTTTCTATTGATGTCCTTCAATGATGTTCATTTTATAAGTAATCGTCTAACATATTCCATCTAACTTACATTTTTTATTCTTAAAATGTTTGGAAAAATATTTTATACATTTTTATTAACTTTGTTCATTTCGAACGTTGTAACTGAAAATCATTTAAAAATCGAGAAATCTCAAAATAAAAATATTCCTCCATATCCTCGTTTTAGCGGTTAAATTAAAATATTTATCATTTAATGTTAATAATTACTATATTAATTGAATCACATTACTTAAATTGTAAAATTAAAGCTTTATTGAAAAATTGAAAAAACAACTAATTGTAAGACATAAATTGTAATTACTTACTACTAATATGTATAATCAATAATCATAATAATAAATTTTCAGAATTACTAAAAAAGCTAAAGCCAGCTCAGTCAGTCATTCAAAAAATTGTTCCCGAGAAGATTCAAGAAGTTGAGAATAGCGTTGGAGAATTTAATAATGAAAATGCTGCTATTGAACATATCGACCAAACGAATTTCTTCTACAGCCCGTTTCCCATAGCTGATACTTTTGAAAGGCATGAGGGTGAAATTGGAGGAATTGGAGAATACGGCGGATATTCGGTTGAGCCGAGTTTCGACTCAATGGCTATTCTCCCGAAACCTAATGGAAATGAATGTCCGAATGATAGGACAGTTACTGTCACACGCACGGTTACTTCTACGAGGACCGTTACAAGCACGACGACGAGAACCGTCACTTCCACCGTCACTGTGACGAGGTTAAATATCCAACCAACTTCGGTCCATTCATTAAAATCAAAGATGGAATTGACCAAAGTTTTTTAGTTTGTTTAAAATTAAAAATGTCATTTTATTGAATAACCTTCAATATTGTATTCGTATATTGTATACTATAAAATAAATACAGGTAGATTATAAATACTATAAGATATTGCATATATGTATGTGTCTAACAATACCTTTAATACTGTATTACGTAACTATTACTTACTACATTCATCACTTGACGAATTAAAAATGCATAAATCCAATTGCTAAGGGTTAAAAGAGTTCTATGTTGCATAATATACCTAAAATAGATGCATTATATTTTTAAATATTGTTATAACTTTATTTGCAATAAAAATATTCTAATTCTAAGCATAAGTAATTAAAGTCGTTGTCATTATATATAATATGAGCATATGTATGTGCGCAACAAGAATTCATGGAAATTCGTAAATCATAAAAAATTCGATTTATTACATATTTAAACAAGTTTTTAAGTAATTTAAATAAATAAATTATTTAAAAAATCCAATTCCGACTAACAGATTCAAATAAAGGTTTCATTTTATAACCTGTCATATATGTATTTATATACATATTTAACATATTTAATGTAAATATTAAAATATTAATTCAAATGTCTCAACTCAATGTCAATTTTTCATTTTAAAAAAAAGGCATTTGATCATAAGATTGGACAAATACTCTATTTCACAATTTGGTATAAAAGAGATTAAAAATGAAAGGAAATAATCAACACTGAACTTATACTTTGAGCTTGAAATGAACTACTTCATTTTGATTTCGATTTTGCTGATGGCGCTTACAATAAGCGTATCACCAGGAAATGCAAATGGAAAGGTGAGTTATTAAAAATATATTATAATTCATATACAATGTATGTATGTAATACACTACGTATTTTGATTAATTAATTTGCTTTTCCGTTTCTAAAAGTTTGAATATGGCGCCAGAAAATTTACGTTACGCCCAGCAAAGGCTCCATTTACTGCAACACCTCCCCCACCAACTAATGCAACAACTCCAACTACAAAAGCTCCAGGTCCAGCTCCAGGTCCAGGTCCAGCTCCAGGTCCAGGTCCAGCTCCAGGTCCAGATTCAGGTCCAGCTCCAGGTCCAGGTCCAGCTCCAGGTCCAGGTCCAGCTCCAGGTCCAGATTCAGGTCCAGCTCCAGCTCCTCAATCTCAATAATACAATTCCTAAATTTTATTTGGACTCCTTTGAAGACGAATGATAATGACGTGGAGGATCTTGAAATGAAATTCAGAATAATTTTAATAATAATTCAGAATTATAATATATTGATTGAAAATAATAAAATAATACCAATTTCAAACATTTTATGGCATTATTATCATGGGGGAACGAGAAAAGGCAGCTTTAACCATTTACCAAAAAATTATGGTTAAACTACTCTAAATGTTTCTTTAGAACTCTGGTCTCTATTACAACGCGGGGATCAGGGAGATTTTTACAATAGAACGCGGGTCTCCAATAGAATACGGGTCTCTAATATTTTTAACCCAAGTCTACTACATAACGCGTGTGTATATCTATTGAATATTGAAATACATTTATATGAAACCAAGTATACTATGAATTAATAGATCGCTGGTCTCTATTCCAGCTCGGGGGTCAAGGATATTTTTAGAATTGCAACTATAGAGTATTATGAAAATCGATAATTTTTTACTCTTTCACTATATTTATTTGAACAGATATTTAAAAACAAAAAATATTAACATAAACACATAATACAGAGAAAAATAAACTAATATATGAGAAATTATAATATGAGAAATTTATTTCACAATTTCTACCCCTTATCATAAATATTCAATACTTTATTTAATTAATTTATCTAATACTCATTTCCATTAAAAGTTTCATCATCTCCGTCCATCAAATAGCCAAAATACACATGATGAAATATTATGTATAAATCATTTTAAGTAAATATTTAACAAATTTTTTAAATCTCTCTCACATCAATTATGTATTAAAAACCTTTTACAGATTTCTGTAAATATAATGCGAAGGTAATTCTTGTTAATTTGCAGAATACGTAATTTAAAAGTACAATGTATTAAACAGATTTTTAAACAAACTTATAATCAATTATTGTTAAAAAATATAATATAATATTAAGTATAAATATTCAAATATTGTAATTCACATCAAAAGTTTGCTCAAAACATCACCATCAAGATGGCATTGTATAATACATTTTTGTGTAAATAATTGAGTATTTATTCAAATGTTTCTATAAATGTTATTTACACGATCATGAACAAACATTTTTAATTAATTGAACAAAATTTCTATTTAAAATTTGATATAAAAAGATCATCAATTGAAAAAGGATCAACTTTGATTTAAAATGAAGGAAATGATTTTGATTTCGATCTTGCTAGTTGCAATTCTTAATATTAATATTTCATCAGGATATGAGGTAAGATATATTATATATTTTGACAAATTAATTAAATCTAATAAAATTGTCGTTTTAAAAGTATAAAATTGACGCCAAACAATTTACATTGAGACCTTCAAAGCCTCCATTTACTGCAACACCTCCTCCAATTACTTCAACACCTCCTCCAATTACAAATCCACCTACAACAGATCCACCTACAACAACTGAAGAAATTATTCTCTGAAGAAACTTAAGACCAAGAAAATAATCATGAATATATGTATAGAAATAAAGTTATGTTAAGCTTATATATTCATTTAACATTCATTTCAATTTTCCATCTTAATCTAAACCACTTGACATATCTAGGTATGATTTTTTATATTAGATTCGCAATTTGATCCATGAGATATGAAAAAAGTGTTCTTATAGTTTTGCAAGCAGTAAGTGTGTATACAGATATAAACAAAAAATATTAATATCAACACATTTTATTATTTATTACTAACATAAATTTTCCTTTAATGTAAATTAGCATTTAATTAGGTTTGTATTATCGCGGTGAATCAAAAATAATTATTGCATCTTTATTTTCTTAACTGCTTCCTATAATGAAGAGCAAATAAATTTATTTCATAAAAATTATTCATATAATCATTAATTTTATTTAATTTTGGTTATCTTACATCAGCATAAGATTCATTAGAAGTTACAAGTAAATTATCAACTTCCAATTCTGAAAATAATGTATTTGCAAATAATAAAATTCCGCAAATTGGCTCATCATTCAAAAACTTTTTTTCAGAACAAACTTCCACTTCTTTTCTTTTATCAATGAAAATCTTGATGCATTTTTCATCGTTGACAACCATCTTGAATAAATGAGATCCTT
>JAQGBZ010000782.1:0-12729 GCA_034687125.1 Neelides folsomi
TTCATTAAGTTTAAATATACAAGTTCGACTGTGAACATAATTATATTAATAGTAACCGGTCTCGAATAGTAGCCGGGCCTCGAATAGTAGCCGGGTCAGGAAAGGCATAATTTAAATAGTAGCCCGGGCTACTAATCGAATAAATTCATGTATATTTATATCGCCAAATGACTTTCCTTTAGTATTTAACAGGCATTATTTAATCATATAAATCAAAATTGTAAATTTCCCTGGTATATAAAACAGGAATTCAGGGAATGGTTTAAGCACTTTTAAATTCAAACTTTGTTATTGAAAATTTCTAATTGTAATTGAGGATTTAGGCCATACTATATTAATAGGGATAATTAGTAAGCTTAAAGATCAAATGGAAAAGAAATAAAATGTAAAAAGTTAAAGAGTTCCGATCTTCCGAAATTAATCTATTTTACTTGAAGAAGTAGGCCTTTCCTCAATCCACCCAAGAAAAGGCCCAAAACATTGAAAACAAGAGATACACATAACATAAAGATAAAATGAAGTGTTCACAAACGAATCGAACGTGATGTAAATATTGGTTTGATACGCTGAGCAATACAACTCTTGGCGTTAAATGGGTTTCAACTATTTACTAAAAATCTTAAGTAGGAATAGTAGCCTCTCTCGAATAGTAGCCCCCATCGAATAGTAGCCTCGTCTCAAAAGTCCAAATTTAAATAGCCGGGGCTCTTATTCGAATAAATACGGTATTATATTTAACGGTTCCAGCAGAATAAGCGTTTTCCTCTCTGCTCAGCGACATCATCATGGATTTTCCTGTTCGAGTTGATGTTTTCTCGGTTTCATATTCCTCTTCGTCTTCTTCATCCTCTTCCTCATCATCAAAGTTACTGTCTCGCTCCTTGAGATCTCCAGTTCCTTTGATCATTCGAGTACTTTGGGAGCTTTGATGTGCCTTTCGAATTTTCTTTAATTCGGCTTTTGTTTTGCCTTCAGATTGACCTTCCCGAACTGTGCCAGATGATGCTAAGATTTTTCCAAGTGGAAGGACACCAACGGATTCGTCACTTCTCAAACTGGCCCTTTTCGTTTTATTTATTTCGCTATCTTAAGTAATTGAAAGAACTTTTAGCATTTGAAATATAAACACGTGAATTTTCTAAAACCCTTATTACCTCCTAGTCGAAATCCTTGAACAGAAGCTGATGATTCTCTTGGTTTTTTGGATCTTTTAGAACCTTTACCCATTATGGCTCTGTATATTAGTATAACTTGGCAATTTAGTTAGTTAAATAACACTTGGCAATTTAGAAAAACAACAACACCCAACATCATTAGTTCTACTTGATTCAAATATTGTTTCGATCCTCTTTGTTTGTCCAAGTTCGTAGCCTAGAAAATGAATTGCAGGGTGCTTTTAATGTTAATTGCGATTATAGATATTTAATTATTTACACAAATACATCACAGAAGAGTAATTTTACTTAATACTAACAATTATTTTTCATTTCATATATCATACATGTATTTATCCTTTATGTCTTGTTAAATCAATGAAGTTAAAACCTTTATAAATAATAGTGTGCAATAAGATTTTAATGCCCATAACATGAGATTTATGATTTCACATCCCTAAAATTAGCTAAACATCTTCTTGTTCGTTCGTTATAGATAAATAATTAGTTTATACTCGTTTTTTAAAAAAATTGCGAAAGTGATATGAGAAAAACAATGCTTGAGAGTTGGGAATTTGAACAAAGATAAAATTGCATATGAGAAATTCATGTGACAAGGTCGTTATATAAACCTAAATAAAGATAAACAATATGAATCAAAGAATCTTTCATCGGCCTTCAATTCAGTTGTTTAGTTTTTTAGTTAGGAATTTGAGTAGTAATTTAAGATTTTCACCTTCACAAAATTACTTGTTAAAACCCGATTTTTTAGCTTTTAACACAAGACATTTTAATATGGCCAATGCAACTGTCGGAGGAAAGAGAGACTTCGTCTTTCGCCAGGTAAGACATGATGAATCAATTACAATCATTGCTTATCAATGTTTCAATTTTTTGAGTGAAAAGTAAAAATTATTTTCTTTTTTAGTTATTTGATCGTGAGAGCTGCACCTACAGTTATCTTCTTGGAGACAACGAGTCAAAGGAAAGTATTCTTATCGACCCCGTTTTCGAACTCGCCGAAAGAGATGTGCAATTGGTGAAGGATCTTGGATTAACCCTGAAATATGTCATCAATACCCACGTCCATGCTGACCATGTTACTGGAACCGGAAAACTCAAGAAACTTGTTGGAACTTCTCTCAAGAGCATGATTTCAAAGAACGCTGGTGCTGAAGCTGACATTTTCATTGACGAAGACGACAAAGTGGAATTTGGTCCTTTCTCGCTGAGTGTAATTTTTATTCTCTATTTTTATAATCTTTATTATTAACTATCCTTTTATTTTTATTGTTTATTAAATATTGATTTTTGAATTAAAGGTGAAATCAACCCCTGGGCATACGAATGGCTGTGTCACATACGTCTTTGATCAAGGGCAAATGGTTTTCACTGGAGATACACTTTTAATTCGGTAACTACTCAAAGTTAAAATGACTTGCATATTTCTTTCACTTCAAAAAAGTTTCAATAAAATAATGCGTTAATTGATTTGTCAATTCTTATGCTAATATTAAAATGTTAATTTCAGAGGATGTGGTCGCACTGACTTTCAAGAAGGATCAAGCGAATCCCTTTTTGACTCTGTTCAAAAAAAGATTTTTGCTCTTCCGGATCATTATCTTGTCTATCCAGCTCATGACTACAAAGGTATAAGAAATGAGATTATTGCACTTTAAAATAATTACAATTTTTAGTTAATTAATATCATGTAAATAAACACTTAATTTAATGTTCAGGGATCACTTGCTCTTCAATTGGAGAAGAGAAGAAATACAATCCACGACTCATCAAAACGAAAGAGCAATTTCAATCAATCATGGCAAACTTAAACCTCTCATACCCAAAGATGATTGACAAGGCTGTTCCAGCTAATAAAGTATGCGGACTCTACAATCTTCCAGAAGAATTCCAAGAGGAAATTGACACTTTGAATGCTAACATGGCTAACTTGACCGTGGATTCAACTTCAAAGCAAGAGATCAATTAAGTCCGGATAGAGATTGAATTCGCACAATGTTAATATTATGAAAATGCATTGTCAAATCAAAAATGTTGTATTGTGATATTTAACTAAAAAAGTTTCACCAAAATATTTGTCAATCATAAATTACATAATTATCATATAAATAGTACAAGTACATAATAAAAATTGTAATTCCATTCTAACAATATATTTTAAAGCTAAAATTATGGAATAAATAAGGGATAAATAATTGCTTTTAATTCTAAGATATTATTTCTCAATTAAAACACTAGACTCATTAAGTTAATAATATTGATTAAGAATTCTTCTCTTGTATTCTAAGATTAAGAAGAAAGAACGGTCTTCGAGCCATTTTAAATTCAACTTTTCACAAATCGCTGAATTTAGTAATCTGTAAGAAATGGGTCTGAATTTGGTTTTTGGTATTCTTTTATCCATTGTTTGAATTAAAACTTAAAACATACTTATTGGAATCTTGCTATTAGCCATCATGTCTATTATTGTTTTTATGTATACTAAAACTAAAAAATGATTTAACAAAGTATAAAAACTTTTGCTCTTTGTTTGCTCCTGCTTTTCATGTGAATGAACATGGGGTAAATTAAACATTAAATATGAAATAAATAACATACATAATCTAATTTTAAGTTATTTAAAATAACAGATTTATTAACAATCAAAATGTAAAAGCAAAGAAACACTCATATACAAAGTACAGGCGAATAGATGTTTATCACAATTATATTAATCAAAAATTAAACAGTAACAAGGAAATGATTTGAAGAGAAATGGCAAATACAAAAGAGAGTAGCTTATAACTTTCACTGGCTCCAGAATCCTCGGGATCATCGGCGCACATGTCATATGCCACTTTCATGTGGATCTGGAAAAACATCATGTCGGTGTATGGAGGAACTTTATGATGAACCATGGCAGGGTCATGACGTCCATGTCCCGGGTCAACGTCCACAAGAATGTTGCTCTTCTTGCATCTGCATCCTGCGCTGATCGAACAGTAGACGTACCGATGAGCAACGCTCGAATTCCGAGGGGTCAGGTCAATGTTGGCACAAGCGGAAAAGTTGTGGTATTTGACCCAAATCAATGCGTCTTCGGGTTCGAAATCTTCTCCTTTTTCGTTTTCCATCATGTAAGCCTTTTTCACAAACCTTGGAGCCGGATCGCATTTCTCTCCTTCCAGTGGTCATTTCCCAAGGGACACTCCAACGAACAATGCTGCCACAACGAAGAGAATCGACTTCATTTTCTAAAATGATACATGTCATCAATCTCTTAAGTCATTGTTAAATTGAAGAAATTATTTACAAATGAAATTCAAATAATAAAGTTTACATTTGTATACTTTAATCAGCTTACCATTTTTGTGACCTTTTGAAAGATCTTTGAAAAGCAGGTGAAAGAATCGTTTCTACTTTTAAAACTTTTCAAGAAGTTAAAATTTTCAGCAACAAAATAATTATAATCGCATCCAATGTTTTATATTGTTGTAGATCTCAATATAAAAGTAATCCCTTGGTTACGTGATATTTTTCCCTTTTATTGAGAATGACCACTCAAAAGATGATATATGGCGACTTCATTTAAGTATGATAAGTTGATAAGTTTGCATCTCAAGATCCAAACTCGACCTTTCACCCATTAATCAGCATGGGATGCATATAATTTTAAATGCTTATTTACAAGTATTAATACACACAAGTATGCAAGTATGCATCCTATGTACCTATTACATGTATAACACGATTTTTATTATCTGATAAATATGAACAATCTCATTATATGGTACAAAGAACTATCATACTTATTAATTAAATATATTAAATATATTACTTTTATGTATTTAATTTTGCATGCAGATATTTGTACACAATATGTATGCACAAAGTTCTAATTAAATTTTGGGATTCATATATTTATACAGGATTTATAGTATTATCTGCTCATTTCTGCTTACAATTTTACATTTATTGATCATTCAAGAGTATGTAAAGGTATATAAAGAACCCCTTAGTACCCATTTCACAAAAAATGCATCCCTGATTTGGAAGTTGTTACAAAATGTTGTTGAACAAAGTAGTGTTTCCCCAGTCATTTAAATACATCTATAGATATAGTATTATATGTACAAAGGAATAATTATTGCGAAAAATAATATAAATAATTGGAATTGATGGAGGACTTCCGAGTAAGTTTTAATATCAATATTGTTTTATTTTTAATAACATTGTTATTAATTTGTCAAATCTCAGTCAGAATTTATAAAAATTAACATTCATTGCCTTGTTTCATGTTTTAATTTTAACTATTTGTATTCCAGAGTGGAGTTCCAAAATCGAGGGGTTGTTCCTTTTATGTTTAAAAATAAACGCGTTTACCTCGCACCTGGAGCTAATTGGGTTGCATATAAGCCAAACTAATCTCTTTACTAAATTATAAATGTTAGTATTTGTAAAATTTTACAAACCAAAGACGACTACTAATATCCTATTTTTTTTACCAATGTGCTGAGTTTAAAGTTCCCAAAAAAAATTTATGTGCATTTCCATAGGAAATTTTTTCCGGCAACTTTAAACTCAACACATTGGTAAAAAAAACTGGGGTATAGGTATAAGTGTTATATTTTACATAATGCGGAGTTTCGAACGTTGATCTACAAATTTAAAATTTAAATGATTCCTCAACTTAAAGTAATAGTTAGACCTATTTGAATTGATCTACTGAATCCAGGAAGCTTACCAATAAAGGTATTGCAAAATTGTAACGTTACAAAGTTGTAATGAATTTCATTTTTATGCACATTTTGTCGTGACAATAAGAGTGTTACAATTTTGTAATTTCAATCTCCGTTACAAAATTCATATTCTCCTTTTCAATTAAAACTTAAATCTAAACGATTTTTAAATGGCATCCAGCGCGTTAACTCCTTTGTACAACAAAAAGCCGTCGGTCGGAAGGAAAAGAAAGAGTTTAAAAATTAATAAGAGTATATGAACTAGTTATTGATTAACCATATTCATATGCATATTCATTTTGTGAATTAGGGAATCATAAATTTATTCAAGACTATAATTATTACATAATGCATTTTATAGGCAATTGATTTATTTTAGAACCATTAAATAATCATGATAAACATTTTCAAAGAAAAGAAATATAAAATGACCTTTAATTAAAAAAGTTTAAGCAAAGTTCATTTATTGTCTAAATTCCTCTATTTCTTATTTCAATGTCTTCAATTTGAGGAGCTTGATGTTGTCCTTCAAATTCTTCATGAACGCCTTCGTCTAATGGAAGTCTAACCTAACATTATGTAAAGCCACACAAGCTGTCATGATCTTCAGTGCACGCTGCGGACTGTAAACCATCTTCCCCCCTGATTGATGAATTCTTCGAAAGGAATTTTTCAGAGCTCCAATCGCGCTCTTAACCAGTCGCCTTGTTCTTTTGTGAGCGTTGTTGTATCGTTCTTGCTGTGGCGTTGCCGGATTAAGAAAGAGCGTCATGAGCTAAGGTTCATTAGGAGGTTGAGCGACGAGTCAACCCCTTAATCCACTATTACTCCAAACGAAAGAATCATGGCTTGCACCTTGTGCGACAGCAATTTGGTCACCACAAGGTCTGTGATGACCAAATTGCTGTCGCACACAACTTGAACATTGACATTGTGTCGATTGTATCTCCCATTAGCATACTGGTGCTCATTCACTGTAGGTCTTTGAAGCTCAATCAAAGTGCCATCCACACAACCGATCGTATTTGGCATTCCCGAAATTCCAAAAAATCCATGTTTCGCTCCATCATATTGATTTTCTTGTGGGAATGTGACAAACTCTCTAATGTTTTGAGAAAACAAATCGGTGATCTGTTAAATGCAATTGCTAACGCTTTGTTGTGAGATCCCGAATAGGTCGCCCCAATCCACTTGAAAACCCCCTTTGGCAAAAAGCTTATAAAATACATATAAAATACATATGCCGGGATTTGCGGCAAATTTAGGCAATTGCCGTAGACACCATGTATATGATTGCCGTGAAGGCAGCCGGCAAATTTTCATTTAAGGAATTATAAAATGTCGTAATCAAACTAACCTAACCTACTCTAAAATAAGCGTTGAAACTGACGGCAATTGCCGGCGAAGGCAGTAGCTTAAATTTGCCGCAAATCCCGGCCGGAATACGGAAAGTCAGCCTGTTGTTTGTTATCAATTGTCACTGCGTGTACACGAAACGATTGAAGAATGACTATTTATTGTGTTCCATTACCTAAATAAATTAAGTAAATCTGATATAAATGTAAATAGCAAATTATAAGTTCAAAATAATAATTATAGTCCGCGCAACATATCATTGAAAGACCTTTTTTTATTTCCTAAATTTACCATGTTTCCTCGTAGATTAAAATTGTAATTATAGAAATCTATAGAGATCAATATTGTTTTCTAATTATTTCATAAAGGAGAAAACATGGGAAATTTGGGAAATAAAAAAAGGTCTTTCAATGGTGTGTTGCGCGGACAATAGTTAGCTACATAAAGAAAATAAATTGATATTATCAAAGGGTTTATACAGCTTAAAAAAGTATTAAATAACTTGACGTCAATAAACTAGACATTTATAATTTTAAATGTTTGTTTTAATAATGTTTGCAATTAGAGTAATACCCAAATACTTTTAGTCTATTAATTACAAGTATATGGATTGGGAGGAAAAGCTTTAAATTATAAACATGGCCATTAAACGTGATCCATCTTCATAGAAGAAATTGAAAACCATGAGAAGAGCGGATGTGCATTTGAATTGACGGAAAGAACAGCGTATCCAATTTCGAGCTAATTTTAATAAATCGTAACCTTGCCTAAATTTGAAGAATTAAAAATACTAGCAGTATAAGTTATTACAAAACACAAAATGACAAAAAAATATAAATAATATTTAAATAGTATAAATGAACAGTTTATAGTTTCTTTAAAAGTGTATACCTAGTTATTATAATGCATTTGCGCTGCCAATACCTGACAGTTTAAAACTCAATATTGAAAATGCTAAAAACGGAAACAGGAAAACGAAAACAGGAAACGCTTGTGCTATTTTTCATATAATCCGCTTTAAACTCAAGGATATTCGCAGTGTGAATGTTAAAAAGTATAATAAGTTAAAAAGTTAATTAAAATTAATAATTAATAACTACTATATAACAGGAGCGAGAGGTTGTCGAAATTCCAAAATCTCTTTTATGTAGATACGAAAAACAAGTAAAAGTTGTTTGGGATCTTGACCGATCTTGTGTCAACTTTTGCAAAAAAATCCTCATAATCATTTCTGTATTCATGCCCAAGACCCTTTTCAATTTGTCCCCTTTTACTAAACAACTAAGAAATATTTCAATTTAATCAATCCAACTCGTGCGTACAAAATGAAAATTTCAAAAATTAACACCAACAGGGGTCAAATGTATAAAACCTCCTCATTGATGAGTTGAGACGCAATGAATCAATTCTTAGAATCAATTACCATCAATTTCATTCATGCCATATAGTTAATCGACCAACTACCATGTATGGTATATACTATACACTTTTAATGTATATTATAATAAATAATATAAGTTAGAGTATATGAACAAACATTCCTAATATATCGGTACAACATGTATGTATCTAAGTAGGTATTAAACTAATGTCACACGTTGAATGGAAATTGGTAAATGGTTATCTTTTACCAACTGTAAATGGCCTTATAAAAATACATTATAATGAGCTTCGTTGTTGATATTTGTTCCTTCATGCATGGCTCATTAGATGTAAAGCCTAATACGCACTCAGCTACCTTACTGCACATCTAAAGTTAATTGAATGTAAACAAATATGCAAACGAAAGGCATGAAAAAAGAGTCCATGACACAAAATCTCAAAACTACTGATACTTGACCAACCTTAGGACTTTTAAACTTCTTAACCATGAGGGATAATTTCCTATTATAAAAATCGTAACGATACGAAAATCAATCAATTCCTTAACATAAATCAATTTTGACTATTATTCATTACCAATTGACATTTGTTTCATAAGTATCTCTACAATGATGAGAAGGCTTGAAAATCTAATTGTAAGCAAATTTTAGGTATAGGAATAAAATATCTACAGAATGCCTATAATACATAGTGTCATTTCTTCTTTAAATCACAATAAATCCCACTTCAAATTGGGTTTAGCAAGAATGAATGAACTTTGTAAACTTATGAAATTGAGAGTGTGAAAAAGGAGAGAAAAATGAAAAATGGGAGGAAAATAAGGAACCAAAGATGAGATCCTTTTTATTTGGAGGGAGATGATATGAAGATTGTGACGAGCGAGGTTGGGAGATTCGCCATAGGAAGGCTAATTTTCATCTTTATAAAGCAGAAACGAATTGGGAGAATTATCCCAATGATTGTGATTTTATATAAGTGGGATTCTTTTATTCCGAGTCTCGAGGATGTGGGCCATTGGCAGGACTCCGAGGATCGACTGAAGGCACATTCCTAACCTTTAAACTTTAATTGAGACCGTTGATATAAATAGAAATCCCCCGCATCTCCACCACCAGAACTCAACTCCTCTCCTCCCGATCAAATGGTAGTGGCTCGTCCCACACAAATGGCTCTCCTCAAAATATCGGTGAATAAAAAATACAATTTTATATCAAATTCATTATAAATCTAGATTTGAAAAAACTTTTAAAAAATCTTAAAATTTGAATTATCAATTCCAGATCCTTGTCATTTCTCTCTTACTCACCGACCAAGCAAATTCTCAGAGGACCAACAGCAGATTTAATGATGGCTATCAAGCTTCAGGTAATTGACATTCACATTGTTTGTTTAAATGACTAAAGAAATAATAAGATGATAATTGAAATAACTTTTGAATATTTACAGGCCATCCAGAATCTCGACCTTACTCAAACGAAGGAGAAGGAGGGAGGGGATTTCCTCGACCGCAATTTCCCAATGAATCTCACAGCCAACGACCAGTTTACGGAGTTCCAATAAGACCAACCTTCCAAACTCCTTACAACCCAGAAGAAGATTTCCACGGACATCCCGAGTCTCAGCATTCACCTCAAAAACATCACAAAAACCATGGGGGAAAGCATCATGAGAAAAAGCACGGTCATCACGATAAGGATAAAAAACACTCCAAAGAACAACATTATGATGAAGGATTTCCAGTCGGATCTGGGGGTTATTCCAGGGGTCCACCAACAAGATATTCAGGACCTCAGCAGCATCAACAAGCTTACGAACCTGAACAATACGAACAACAGTATTCCCAACATGGTCAACAGCATCAACCACAGTCTCAACATCAAGGGTTTTCTAGACGTCCTAACAATCCTAACCAAAACCAAAGGTACCCACAACGACAACATCACCTCGGACATCACGGTGATCACCGCGGTGGTCAACATGGTGGACAACATGGAGGACATCGCGGATCTCACCAAGGGAGATTTCCTGGATCTCACCAACAATCTCAAAACCAACACCATGAACAATTTCCTCGAAATCAGCAACAAGGTGGATATCCAAACTCTGGAGAGCCTGACGGTCATCATTTTGCTTTCCCTACTCAATTTCACCATCCCAAGGGTTCTCATCAGAAAGATCATAAGAATGGCCACGGAAAAAATGAAAAAGCTCATCCTGACTCTCAACATTCGGTAGGGTATCCAAATCCTCCAGGCCCAGAAGCTTATCCTGGATATTATCACCAAGAAGAGAAAAATGAAGGGCAACAAGGCGGTTATTCAAACGGTCCAGGACAACATTATTTACCCGGTCCTAGACCTCAGCATTATAATCCTAATCAACAATTTGAGCAGAATAATCAGCAGCGACAGCCCAACGGCCCAGGAGGTTACGGAGGACATGGAGGACGCGGAGGTCATTCTAGTCAAGGACGACCAAACCATGGAAGAGGTGGCGGACGACAACAGGGAGGTTATTCTCAACAACGAAATCCGTCCAATCCAATGGAAGGCCAAGGATCTGGTCGAGGAGGGTATGAATACCAACAACAACCCAATGACAGGTATGACCCACATGAAAGGAAAGACGGACGCGGACAATTTGACAAAAAACATCATGAGAAAGATGAATCAGAGCATTTTAAAGAGAAACCCCACCATGAAAAGGATCATCATGGAAAGGACAAAAATTCGATTTATGACGAAAGTGATGAAATTAACCATGAGAAAAAACATCACAAGGGTAAATCACACCATAACAAAGAACACTTAGACCAACATGACAATAAAGGACATGATGAAGAAGAAGGGAAATTTAAAGGGCATGGTAAGGAGCATTTCTCAGAGGAAGAGAGCCATGAAGGGAAAGGACACCACGGGAATTTTGGAATGAAAATGAAGTCTCATGTTAAAAATGGAAAGAAGTCTCATCATCACGAGGGAAAGAAGCATGAAGAAGGTTTGGGAAATGATTACCCAGAAGTTGGAAGTTTCCCAAGTTCCGGTCCAGGAGGTTCACCAGTTTATGGAGTTCCTGGCCATTCGCCGGGAACTCCACACGGGCGTTGACTCTTCAGCTCACTCAATGAGACTCATAGAAATTTAATGAGATTATATAATTTTTCTATTTAACTTATTAATAAGAAATGTAGTGATGAATTATTTAAATATTTTTATAATAGAGATGTTTATCATATTAATAGAAATTATTCAATTTGTCAAATGTTGAACTACAACTAATGTAGCTAATATACTAGGTATATATAAATAATATTTAATAAATCAACAATTAATTGTAATAATTTATTATTCACAATTAATTCGCCTTTCAAAATGAATAAAAAATAAAGTTTATTCAACTAATCTGCATTATTATTGTAATTACTATTAAATATCATTTCTCGAATATTAATTAACTATGTGTTTATTATTTTCTATTAACTACATTACACTTTAAACAATAGATTCACATTGTTCAACCGAACTTACAATCAACTGACCCAGGGCTCAAAAACCTAAAGTAAATTGCTAATGGGACATTATAGTGAAAAACAAGAATTTTAACAAGAAAATGCGAATACTATGGAGCGAGAATATCTATACAGGGAGGGCCATAAGTATCTTTCTTTTTTTAAATGGATAACCATTTTAATGTGATTAAAGATAAAGATCTTTAAACAACGGCGATTAATGTTAAATATATCCCTCTGCTATGAAGCAAACTAAAAACTGATATGGTCAAACAGTAAATAAACGACAGCTACTTTTCTGTGAGAAAGCGATAACTTTGGAACGCAAAGATAGGACGAAGCCCGACGCCTCGTCGCCTCGCGCCTCGCTTTTCAATGGCCTCGACGCTCTCGAGATCTCTCTCCCTTGGACTTATTTTTATGCGGTATTGTCAAAAGCAAGGTTTACACCAAGAATCCATCAACACTTGCTAAACTCAAGCTGGAATAGTCGAAGCGTTTGGAGAAGTTCCGGTTGCTATGTGCAAACGTGGATGTGAAGCTGTCGTTTGTTTGCGTTTGCAACGCTGCCTCGAAGCTGATGGAGCTC
>JAQGBZ010000783.1:0-12694 GCA_034687125.1 Neelides folsomi
ACCAGAAACTCACCACCTTCACCATTGAAAATTCAAGACACTTATCAATGATAAAAAAACCAAAAATCATGAATTACATGGTGACAGTGGTGAAGGTTCCCTGGTAGAGGTAGTGAGTTTCTGGGCATTATGTGTTTTTTCACCATGGTGAGGGTGATGAGTTCACCATGGTGAGAATGGTGAGTTCACCATTGTGAGGATGGTTACGGTTTCATGATGGATATGGTGAGTTTCTGGTCATTTTGTGTTTTCAAAATATTGAGGGTGGTGTAGGTTCCATAATGAAGGTAGTGAGTTTCTGGGCATTTTGTGTTTTTTCACCATGGTGAGTTCACCACTCTTTTCACCATGGTGAGAGTGGTGAACTCACCATGGTGACGGTGGTGAAGGTTCACTGGTAAAAGTGGTGAGTTTCTATGCATTTTGTGTTTTTTCACCATGGTGAGGATGGTGAGTTCACCATAGTGAAGGTGGTGAGTTCCATGGTAAATGTGGTGAGTTTCTGGGCATTTTGTGTTTTTTCACCATGGTGAGGGTGGTGAGTTCACCATGGTGAAGGTGGTGAGTTCCATGGTAAATGTGGTAAGTTTCTTGGCATTTTGTGTTTTTCACCATGGTGAGGGTGGTGAGTTCACCATGGTGAAGGTGGTGAGTTCCCTGGTGAATCCTGAACTCACCACAATTTTTCTATGCTTTTATATAGAGCTCACCATGGTGAAGAACTCACCATGGTGATCACCATGTGAAAACTGGTGCACCATGGAGTCTCCATGGATAACATGGAGGTCAACATGGTGAGTTTTCATGGAGTTCACCATGGAAAATTGCCTCCATGGTGAAGGATATATTTACATGGAGCAACAGTCCATCACCATGGATAATGGTTAGCTGGAGATGGGAAAATATACATTACTTCACCATGGTTAAAGCTAATATTGCATGGAAAATCCATGGTTCACCATGGTGTGCCGAACTCGTAAATCCTAGCCGGAGAAAGTATGAAAAAATTATGAAGATATTTATTTCGTTTAAAAGTGTGAACTATTAATTGCTAAAATTGTAATCTTTGTTAATGCTTTTCGAGGTCGTTGGATTTATATAAATCAATTAATATTTTAGGTTGAAATTTAATATTTTATTCTTTAACTAACATTGAAGATCGGAGCATTTGAGCTGTTTCGGTTCCGATCAATTTTTCTGCAATTGCAATCGCCCATTCAATTGATGTTCCTGGACCTCGACTTGTAATAAGATTTCCTAATAGAAATAAAATTATTAAAAAGAAAATATTTAATTATTTCAATTGTTAATACATTTATTTTAGTTTTCTTAATTGAATTGTAATTAATTACCATCGACGACAACTCTTTCATCTTTGTAATCATAATGATTACCATCTGTGATTTGTTCTTTTACACTTGGATGAGATGTAATTGAATTCCCATGAAAAACTCCATGCGCCTTTATTGCAGTTGATGCTGAAATTAGAAATACAATTAGAAATCTGTGAATTTATTTAATTCTAAACATTTGTATATCTTTATAGGTTTTAATTTAATTAAAATACCTGCACAAACAGCAGCAACACAAAGTCCAGACTTCTCTTGTTCCTTCAGAAGTTTACCGATCATTTCTGACTTTATTTAAAAAATGGTTATTGATTAAATAAAGTTTAGTTATTTTTTGCTTTTAAACTAAAATATTGTTTATACTTGTGAAAATGCCTGCGCTCCTTTGAGTCCTCCGGGTAAAACAACGACATCGAATGGACCAGTTTTGATTGCTTCTTCGAGTGAGGTGTCGGGAACAATTGCAGCATTTCTTGAACAAATTACAGTTTCTTTTCCATTCAGTCCAGCGACAGTCACTTCAATCTTAAAAATATAACAAATTAAATAATTTAAATACTCAATATTTAAATTTCAGTCACATTTACAAAACATGTTAACTACAGTATGTACATATTATGATAGTTTTTATAAGCACAGAAATTCAACCTAATAAATAATTGGGTAAATAAGTTCAGTTATAAAATTATATTTATTTACTCCTGCTCTCCGAAGTGTGTCAATTGCAGAGACAGCTTCAATTTCTTCACTCCCATTTGTAATTACAACTACAGCTCTTTTGTTGGTCATTTTTTAAATTAGAATTGGGAGATTTTAAGTTGAAAAGTTGAAATTGAAAACTTTCAGATTTGGATTGGATTTGGAAGTCAAAGTCAGGGAAAATAAAATAATTTAGCTTTCCGCTAAAGTGAGTTTACCATTTAGTAATATTCCACAAATGAGTGAGCCTGCAAGCCCCTTACTAATTCTTACATCCGAATATGCATTCCCGAAAGAGCACCGTCAAACGCAAACTACCTGTAGTCTGTAGTGAAGACTGTAGACATAAGCATGGGAAATTGAATTTTTGTAATCACGTTAAAAAGCTTAACGAATTTGGTAAAAAAAATTTGCATCATATAACTACTCTACCTATAATAGCATAATAGCATAGCAGTAGAGAAAGAGACCAAATCATTGATTTTGATTGAATGCAATAAAAAATTGTGGTTTGATTCTCGTTATATATCAAACTAATTTTAAGATTTTAACAGATTGAATGTGAGTTTTTATTATATACAACTTTCTATTATAAATTAATGTAAAAATTTCCATTTCATTCCATTCGTAAATCAGATTTCTTTGAAATTGGGAATATAAATTATAAAGTAAGCATTAGTTAAGACAATTTGAAAATTGAAATTTAGTATAACATCAACAATAATACTGAAAGCCAATTTTTGAAATGATATTTAATACATTCGATTTTATCAAAGTTATAATTCTCATTTATTTGATAAATTTAATTGAAACAAAAAGAATAAGTGATTTCCAATTATATCCCAATCAAGTATATTATCAAGTTAGGAGAAGTAAAAGGTGAGAAAAAATTTTAAATTTAAAAAAATATAATTAATGTTTTTATTGTGTTAATTGAAATTATTTAAATTGGAATAAAATATTTCATATAGGGTAACTAACCTTTTATATAATTTTTAAGCTTTGAACAGATCCCTATACCAAAATACCAAATCGATAAAGAAATTCCCAATGAAGAATCTACTATGTATAAAAATGATGAAGTTTTCGAAGAACAAGGATTTTCAAAATCAAGTCATTTTAATGATAAAAAGATCAACAAGCCAAAGGAAAATAAATTTATTGAAAATTCACAAGATCCTTTCAAATATATGACAACCATTGTTGAACACTTTCAACCATTGAATCCAAATGAAGGAATTTATTCAACAAAAAAGGAAATTAATTGCCCAGAACAATTCAATTACAAAGAGGATGGAGGAAAAACTGTAGACGAAGATTTGAAAAAGTATAAATTGGGTGATTGGATTAATTGTTTAAAAAAGAAATATTTTGGAGAAAATCCGCTGCCTCGGGAAATATTTAAAAAATCAAAACAAATACAAGTTGAACCATTTGAAAATTTTCTTTTAAGTTTTCCAAAATATTAAAGTTAAATTACACTGTTATTTTTAATAAGAAAAAATTCAGCGTCCAACAGCTCTTAATGACAAAATCAGCATGTATAATGTCATTGAAAAACCTAAAATCTAAATAAAGTTAAATGAAAAAATAAAATTGTAATTATTTATTCCTTATATAAAATCCAAATAATTAAAATGAAATAAAATATGCATATTATCTTTATATTTGTACATTTTTCAAAAGAGATTTTTTCAATATAAACATATTATTCCCACTAATTTTCCAATCCACTTTAAGCAAATTGCGTAGATCGTGTTGACAAGGTTCATAATCAAAATTATTTTTGATTTCCATTTTCGTTAAGATTTTTTCCAAAATTTGTCGATTCTTCTTAATCTAGAATTAAATTCATTGAAACAATTTTTCATAAAAAATAACTTGTTATAGTTCAATTACAATTACACATTTACTTCATATGAAACACGATGGCCCATGTAAATTAAAGATACGACTCCAAATATGGCGAACAGAATTGAAATTATTGGATAATAACTTAAGTTCATTTTTAAATCAAATAATTGATAAACGTTAACAAAAACAACCGTGACGAGTGTTAACAATCGGAATGAACATGTCGAGCAAAATATAAAATTAAAATCTTTTATTGATTTTTTAAAAAGTAAAAAATAATTAAAAATTAGCAATTTTTCTGAAAATTTTCTTTCAACTTTTCTGTTGTCGTTTTCTTTTATCATATAATTAATGACCGAACGATTCAAATTATTAAATATGTTTAATAATAAAAAACAAATGCGATTTTCCAAACTTGACACAAAAAGCATTTGAAAATTCCAATAGAGATCTGTAATTATCCATAACGTAAAAACAATCCTTCGATCATTTAAAATTCCCACCTTTAAACTTGAACTTTTAAGGAACGTTTCAAAGTAAATATAAAAACCCGTCGAAACTTTAATGACGATCAATAAAGCAAAAAATTTATTGAAATAATTCAATAACTTGTATGACTTTTGTCTTAAATTGTAATTTCTTTTTATTATAAAATATTCCAATTTTTCGATGGACATTAATAGTTTAATTGTCCTGAGACATGTGTGGATTCCCATTATTCTTATAAACACATCTGTTGAATAATAACTAATATTCATAATAAATTTGGTTATTTGGGAAGATATTCGAAAGTTTGAATTGACAACTCGGATTATATAATCTAAAAAGGTCATTGCATTTAAAAAGCATAAGAATAAAGTATAAATAATCCCAATTTTTGAACGATATTGTTTGGATTTTAGAAATGGGAATATTAATGGTAAAGAACCAGAAATCCATCCTATTAGTAAATGAAAATTAAAATTGTGATTTTTTCTATGCATTAGAAATTGTCAATTGAAGTATTTATAATATTAACTAAAATCTTATACAAATTTTGTTACTTAAGATACAAATGAATTCATTTTATACTTAAATATTCTCCCAAGCTTTATGACAATTGTGTTAATTTTAAAATAATGGATTCTTTTTGTTATCAAATTGAAAATAATTGGGCAATAAAAATTTCAAATTTAATAAAGTGCTCTTTAATACATTGACCTTTGGACTAGGGTTTCTGAGATCGGGATATCTTTATGCACCGTGGTCCGTGATAATAACTATTAATTTGGCTGTGTGTCTATAACCTAAACTAAAATGCTTACAACACATATATTATGCACAATGAACAGTACATGTGTTGCAATACAAAATTAAATTGTATTGTAAAATTCAATAGTATGGAACTTTTAAAAGATAATTTTAAAAGATAACAAAATTCGTGAATAAATTAGATTTAAATGAATGCTTTGAATATTAATATTTTAATGGATTGAATTATTTACTTTCTAATTTGACAATTTTCTTTTATATACATAAATATATTATTTTAATGAGATGTAGAACATCAAGGTTTGGCTTTGGCAAATCATATAGGGAATTCTATAAGCTTTATCCCAAAGCTAAAAAATTAAGCATAGTCAAGTCAGGTGAAAGTGGTGGCAAACATATATCTTTTCTTTCTTCCTTAAATTCTTTAATTAAGATAAAGTTGTTTTCCGAGGAGCAAATAATTTCTTTAGGGCTTATGACGAAGACGTTGCCATTTTCATATATATTTGTGTAACGTTGTACATTTGATAAGTTTGATATCAAACTAATAATAATCTAATAATAAAATAGTAATAACCTAATAACCCAATATCATACAAATAGTCTATAATGGATATCATATCTAAATTTACATTTAAATTGATTAAAAAATTCGACTTATTACATCATTGATAAGACTAACAATAAAATAACATATGTACAGATAGTAAAATGCTACCTTACTTAATTGATCACTTTGTTTTTTCAATCAATCAAAATTTATCACATTCAAATGATTCGAATATTTTGTAATTAATAATTAAATCAGTACTGTGGAATCTATCTATTAACATGCAAATTACAATGGCGTTAATAAAGAGATAATACCTGTGTGTTATTATTTAATATAATCTATAGTATATAGTATACATGTATGAATATAGGAACATATAAATACCAGATGCATGTTTTGCGTATCTTTTTATGAGTTATTTAAGATATGCAAAAAATTATTATCAATAATATCTTGAACGTACTTGTAATTTGTAACATTAATATTATTATCAACTCCCATTGTTAATAATCTTCAATTAAAACTGTTCAATGATGTAAAACCTTGTCGAGACAAAAAAACTCGTATTTTAATTCTGTTAGATTTACATAAAATGATTTTGAAAGTTTTTCTATCTTTAGTTTGTATATTTGATTTTTACTTAATATCATGTCTTGATATGAATTTAAATATTTATAATCCATTCAATTATAATACATATTGTAACGGAAAAAATAAATTGCAAAATATTTCCAATTTCAATTGTATCGGGATAGGATTATATGAAGAATATTACGAAGCAAAAGTCAATTCATTTGCAAATCAATCCTGTTATAATATCCCTTGTGGAGACTGCGAAGATGACCAATTGCCTAAAAACGCAACAAGTAATTGGTTTTGTGGTGAACGCGGTTGGACAACTCAGTGGCCAAATTACATACAATGTGAACCAAAATGGTTGGACGATATTAATGAAGAATTTGAAAAATCAAAGACCGTAAGTTTTTTTATTAATAATTAAATTAATAATATTTTACACTCTCTAATAATACAGATATTTTATAATCAAATATTAAATTAAATGTTATTTAAATTGAATGTTGAGTTAAATGTAAAATTGAATGTTAAATTAATAAACATTTTTAAATTAGAATAATACTGTAGGAACAAATGAAACTTTAAGATTATTTGAAAAAATATTATCGAACGTAAAAGGAGAAAAATATGGAGATCATGATATCACAACAATAGCTGATGTTGCAGCTAATATTTTAACTCATTTAAAAAGTGAAGATTTGGAATGCACAAATATCTATGATGAAACAGAAAATTTTGAATATTTGGAAAATATCACAACAGTTGCTTTAAACACGACAAGTCTCATGCTAATGAAAAATACTACCCTTCCAGTAATAATTAATATTTTAAATAAATTGAAGACCTTGTAACCAAAATTAAAAAAAAATTAAAAATCGAAAAAATATAGCTAAATTAATTATTGTAATTATTACACCAGAATTCTAATGGGATTTCCTACATAACTGGATATCTTCTTAATTCTGTTAACACTATCGGATACGAACTGACGAAAAGAATCGATATCTTATTTGAAAACGGTTGTATAATAAAAGGAACAAACGAATCTTACAATTTTAATTACAATTTCGATCAAGTCTTTGAAGGATTTTCTATAATGAGCGGATTGCATATAAAAAATCAAACTACCCCAGTGATAAAAATCCCACCTTTGATTGATTTGGATTTTGAAATTGGGTTTTCACATCTTGAACTTTCGCCCCATTGGTTTACAAAACTTACAGAAGAAAATGATTATTTTGAATTTACTGGTCTGGTCATCGAACGGTCGATAATTAACAACAAAATACCTTGGTAAGTTACATGCTATAAACTCTATTTAACTAATTATAATTATAATTTAACTAATTATTATTACCTTGTTATTTAAATATAAAGATTCATTATTCATTTATATTAATAAAATTCATTTAGTTACTTTACTAATAAAAAGGTTTCAAGATTTTAAAATTCCCTCCTCGGGATTTAATGACTTATGCAACATTGAAGGAAATCAAGGTTTATATGTAGCTGATGATCTTATTGGAATTTCCTTAAAAGATCCAAATCAAACGGAAGAATTTCACAGAGTTGATGGTTTGATTTTATTTCTATTTTGTTATATCATACCTATATGGTATTTGATAAATGGGAGTAAAATAATAATATAATTAATAAACTACAATATAGGTGGAAGAGTGACAATAGTTTTTAATCACAATGATGAAAATTCACAATTAGAAATTGGCAAATTGATTGATTTATACGGAGATCAAGTCAAACAAGAATGCGCATTTGTAAGATATTTTCAAAATGGCGACAACAATGAAACTGCGTATGTTGAATGTCTATCATATTGTTATTAAATTTTTAATAATAATTATTATTTATTATTTAACCTTACAAATGCTCATTAAATATTTAGATGTAGCTATTGGTCCAATGAAGGATGTTTTGTAAAAGATGAAAGTAATCGATTTCAAACAGTTTGTGAATGTGATCACTTAACCAACTTTGCCGTTATATTTGGAAATTTTGATTATAATAGAAATGTAATTAATTTATAATTACTTATTATTAAAGTTAAAAAACAATTATTTATGGCATGGATATAACATTGGTATTAATTGGAAAATTTTAAATGTTTCAGAACACGACTTTAGGATATTTTGCATTTATTTTATTAACAATTTCAGCTATTTGCCTTTTAGCGAATATCTTTGTATCAAAATCAGTAAAATCTAATCAATCTGAATTAACTTTAATTTCAACCAATTTGTCTATTTTTCTTATTTGTTCCAATATCTGTATGCTTTTCTTATTTGATAGAAAAGTTATTTGGAACCGAATCAAGGATAAAGATATTTCAGATATTGTAATTAAATATAATTATATATTTTTACTATATTATTAAATATGCAATTCTAACTATTTAACTTATGTTAATGTGATATCTTTTTATTACAATTTTAGTGCTGTTTTATCTCTGGGTTAATTTCTCATTTCATTTGGCTTGCCGTTTTTTTCTGGATGGGTGCCAATGGAATTCAACTTTATAAAATGATCATTCATGTTTTTTCAACAAAAGATTTCACTTTTTATTATAAAATCCTCGGCTATGGATTTCCACTCGTCATTGTTTTAATTACAATTATCGCAAAAATTATCACAAGAAATGAATCTAATGGAATGTTCGAATTATATCAACAGAACAACTTGTAAGAAATACTCATTTATTTTCTCAGCATAGCAACAGATAAAATACATTTAAGATCCCAATTCTAACCACAATTACTAATTTGACAACAAATATAACAATAAATAAGTAAAACTTCTTTTAAATGAATAGTTGCTGGTTAAATGAAAATTCTATTTGGTGGTTTATTGGCCCAGCAGCTTTAATTATTCTAGTAAGATATATAATTGTAATAATATTACATATATTTTTATTACTAATTGCTAATTTACTAAATTATAAGATTACTTTTAAAACTGTACGTAAAATAATGAATTACTAAATTATTGTTTTCTATAGATTAATTCCTATGTATTCATTCGCACACTAAAACAAATATTGAACTTGCAGAATAGATTTCCAAACAGAAGAACAAAATTGAAAAACTACAAGTATATTTTATAAAAATTATCATTGATATTTTGATCTTGATTATTATTTTGTATGCCATTACTTAACTGACTTTACTAATTATATAGGAAAACGTTAATTGGATGTTTTTCTCTCTTATTAACTTTGGGTCTTACTTGGATCTTTGGCTATTTACAGATTGTAAATAACAAGTCGGTTTCTAAAGCATCTGAAATTATTTTCACAATATTAAACAGTTCTCAGGTATTTTATTAAAATAATTCTTGAATTAAATTTTTGTAATTAAATGTCAAATTTTTTATATGACTTTTTGATTATTTTTTCATATTTAGGGGATTTTAATGTTTGTTTTGAATTGTTATGGAAATGAAAACAATAAGAAGTTTATAATACAAAAGTACAAATCAATGATCTCGATATTCAACAACTCCAAAAACAATAAAACCAATAATGAATTTTCAAATCAACAAAATATAAAAAATATTCCATTGTCTACAATTCCTACAAAGAACTTTTTACCTAATAATAATTCAATGACTAACTTATCAAATATTAACCATAGTCACAATTAGATAAATATACTTACATAAAGTTAAAAAGATTATATTAATTTTTTTTAACAATTCGAAGAATAGTTTTGATAATTTACAAATCATTTACACTTTTTGATTATGAGTGTTTGTTACAAAAACAAAAGACTGGAGAAAATGTAAATAAATTTCAATACAAACAGCTGTATACGTTTATTTGCCCAACAAAGGCCTTTTGAAATTAAACAATACAAGTTCATATTTATAAATAATTATTTACTTTTTATAAAATATGAATACCATATTGTTATTATGGTATTCACTTTTTACAATATGTACATGTTTTATTAAATTAAGTTCAATAATAATTTGAAATCTTCAAAGCTTTGAAGGTTTTATTATTTAACCTAAAGGGCAGTCGAAGCTGAATTTCATTTGTAGGTCAATCGTGGTAAAATAAAGCAAGTTGTTGAAACTGACTTGAGAAAAAATTTAAATTTCTGGTGAAATCTGGAGGGTTCGGAGGAAAATGCAAAGTGGAATGCAATTTGGCTTTCCCGTTACGATTTGATCGAATTGATTAACTCTCAACATGCCAATGAATTTAAAAATCCTTCTAACAATTTCCTTCATTTCCTTAACTAACAATAAGTATTGAAAATAATTGTAGTAAATTGAGTATAATAAAGGACCCGTTTTCGAGGGCAACTACAAGTTACCACACAGCACACACCAAATTAGCACACAATCACACATACAAGCTAGCACACAACCACACACAAGGAAGTAAATTTCGCTCCATGGAGCCTCAATTTTACAAGATAGCCATATGTTAGCCAAATATTTCGCTTAAGACTATAGTGATAAATTTTTCATTGAAGAAGAACCATAAACTAATGATTAGTTAATATTAAGAATTCAAAGCTTAGCGTCTGATATACTTAATGTGTAATTGATAATAATATAAGGAATGAATTATCTAATCTATTTAAAAATTTAAATCCTTTTAAAAATTATAATCCAGATTAAAAATATTAATTACCATAATTAAATCAATTTATTTAAATAAGTAATTAAATCGTCTTAAAATCGTGCAGATATATAAAAAAATTCAAATATTTTTCAATTATTGCCAGAATCCATGCAACATAAAAAATATTTTATTGTACTAGACCAATTTAACAATCCTTAACAAAATATAAAAGACATTAACATTTTAACAATAATTTTATGACTATTGTAGTCTTAAATTAAAGTATGTAATTATAAATATAACTCATGTAAGATATACATCGCATAAATATAAAGCGAAATAAAATAAAAATTTGAATACGAAATTTATAAAAATGAGGTTATACTTAATTATAATTATGCGTATGTTTATATATTATAAACATGAGTGCAATAGTCACATTAACTGTAAAAATCAAACATACAATTCGCTCTGAAGTAAAAGAAACTTCGCTTTATAAAGCATTCAGATATTGTGAAATGTTTTTGTATAAACCATATTTTGATATAAAAGAAAATTCACTATTTAATAATTATATCGAATTTTTTACTAGTTTTAATTCAGTGCTTTCAATTCAATCTCATTTTGAAGGGCGTTCTTACAAAAATTGAGAGTTTATTTCTAATGAAACTTTCACTTTGTGATATTTTAACGAATTAGCGATTTCTTCAAGTTACCTTCGTAGGTTTCCTTTAAATACAGTCGCATTTTTTATAAGCGAAATAGAAATAAAGGAAGTAACGACAATTTTTCAAAAACAACAAGAAATGTTTTATCATAAAAATTAGATTTTCAATTGATCTAAATCCTATAAAGAAAAAGATAGACGACCTAACTTTACAATTTCATTCTTTTGAACAACGTTTTGTCAACATTGAAGAACGTGTTAAAAATCTCGAAACTCATGAAAAAATCAGTGAGCAAACTGTTGCATAAATTGTAAAGGAAAATATCGAAAAATAAAGAAATTTAAATTCAATTATTTATGGAGTCGAAGAAAATAAATCAATTATCAAACTGCTCTTTCCTGAAGTTCTCTTAGATCAAGTTGATAAATGATTCTGTCATAGATTAGGTGAACCTCGAAGTGAAACCGACGATCCTCGACAATTAAAAATTGTCTACGGTTCAACATTTGCAAAATCAAAAGCTCTTAAAAACTACATTCAAAATATACAATCCTTTTTAAATAAAATATAAAAAGTTATTTCCTTTATAAACTCTTACAATATTGATATTTTTTGCCTTGTTGAGACTTGGTTAGAACCAAATTTAAATATTACACATTTTAATTATTATAATAATATTAGACTTGATCGAAATGATGGGTTTGGAGGTATTTTAATATTATATAAAAACTCTTTAAATGTGAAAATAGCTGATAATTTAACACTAACAGGTGATGATAATATTCAAGTACTAACCGTAAAAATAAATAGTAAATATGATAAATCTTTTTATATTTCCTGTGTTTATGCTCCACCTAATGCCACTAAAAATGTCAAACATTTAAAGGTTTATTCAAACATATCGACCTTAAAAAAGCATTCGACTTATTTGACCGGAAATTATTATTAATAAAGTTTCAAGAAATAGGAATTAATATTAACTGGTTTTCATCATTTATTAATGATACATATCAATATGTTAAAGTTGGCAATAATATTTCTTATTGGAAAATAATTTTGGTGTGAAGCAAGGCTCGAAAACGGCAACTACAAGTTACCACACAGCACACACCAAATTAGCACACAATCACACATACAAGCTAGCACACAACCACAC
>JAQGBZ010000784.1:0-12608 GCA_034687125.1 Neelides folsomi
GATGAAACAAGAAAGGATGAATTGCCCGTTGTCTTTTGTCTTGGAGTCTCCAGGTTCAATGAAAACAAGCGAGTGAATTGAAAATCAAATGGTTTTGTAAACTTTTATTGATTTTGATATAAAATACGCAAGAACTCATCTCTTTTTTTTGACCGTCGGCACGAATTTTATGATTAGGAATATCTGAAGTATCTTTGTAAATATTTTTTGTACCCTTGCTTGGTTTTTCATCAAATGGAGGAAGTTCAAGAAAATCATCTTCGTCATTTAAAGATTTGGCTATATTATGTAATACAAAGCAACATATAATCAATGAGGGAATTTCACTTAATTTAATTCTAACTTTATAGTGTAAAATTGGGAAACGCCTTTTTAACTGACCAAAACATCGTTCAATTATCGCCCTCTCTTTGGCATAAACCTTGTTAAAATTCCGTTGTTCGGCGTTTAAAACAGTATGGGAATAAGGGGTAATTAACCATGGGGAAATTCCGTATCCGCTATCACCAATTAAACAAGTGTCATTTGTGTTAGATCGAAGGAATTGATATTCGGAAGAGTTTTTCCAGATCCTACTATCATGTACTGAACCAGGCCATTCCGCACTTACACTTGTAAACTCTTCTTTTGCATTGCATGTAGCCTGTACATTAAAACTAGGAAATCTTTTTCGGTTAATGTACTCGTCTCCATTAATCATCGGTTTTTGTATTCTGATGTGTGTACAATCAATGACGCCAATTGTTGTCGGCATTGTGAATCGATCTTGCCAGTCCATCTTTGCTTAAATAAGCTCTTGTTCATTACTCGGGAAGCGAATCCATTCATGAGCTTTTTCCATAATTTTCAATGATACCTGAATTTAAATAATGCATAATTATCTTTAATCAATATTTATGTAGTTTTATTAAAAATTAATAAGGAAAGAAACTTACCTTTTTAACTGTTTTGCTCACAGTTGTCTGGTCAACACCCATGTCTTCAGCGACCCCCTCTTGAAACCCAGGATCAGAAATGTAGCGCAAAAATATTTGCATTTGTTGCTTTGCTGTAAGCGCACCTCCATTTGATCCAATTGTTTCATCAAGAAAATAATTGGATATCCATTGTACATTTATTTCACTGAATCGGAATAATTTTTTATAATCGCAATTATGGGGAATTCTGCGAACTTTATATAATTTTTTGCATCTAGGTATATAAAAGATTGGGAAAGTAGCCATTTGAGATTAAAAAACTTTTTCTAATTAAATGGTTTAACAATTTGAAGTTAATTGAAATAAAAAGTGTTAGCTTTTAGGGTACAATTCCTATCCCTTTAAATTCTTTAAGATAACCCTAAAAAGTGTTAGTGATATTTCAACTTATTCATACAGTTTCATCGATTTTTAAGTGTTAGGGCTAGCTTTAAAGTTGACACTTTGAAATTCACTAACCCGTAAAACTTATCACTAACTCTAAATGTTATTCATACAGATGCCGATTTATCACTTAAAACTTAAAGTTTTAGCATTAGTGTTTCCTTATTCATACGACCCATTGTCATAATTTTAAGAAGTTTTAAATATTAATTCAGCCCACACAGTTGTAATAAGAGCTAAATGTCGACGGATTACTTAATACACTGATATTTTATAATTATTAAAGACCAGCAAATGGGGCAACTGCAATTTACCCGATACCCGACTAGTGGTAAAAGACAGTCACTTACCCTACCTAACCTAACCTATCTAAATACATGTCACAAGTATTAGGGTCATATTAAAGGCCGTGTCGTTTACCACACGTCGGGCATCGGGTGTTTAGAATCTCTCAGCAAAGGCCCGTCTCCCGACGAGTTCGTAACTTCTATCCATATGTCCTAGCCAGAAATCTGTCTGGGGGTTATGATTTTAAAAGTATCCGGGTCGGGGGACAGATATCGGATCCTATGGTTTGTACCATTTAATAGCTTTTAATGGAAAGAAGTTATCAACCAGTCGGGAGACTGGCCGATTGCTGGTGAATTTCATAATATGTGAATGGTGAATATGTGTAATGGTGTAGTAAAAATGGTTCACGAAATTAAATAATTAAATTAAATTTTAATTTTAATTTCTTTTATTTCAATAATTAATCAATGTCGTTTAGATGCGAATATTCGAATAAGAGCAAACTCTTTTAGCTTCATCGGGAATTGTCAAAGTTCTTCTTAGCTCATTTGCACCTTCAACAATGAGCGAAGCAAGTCCAGATTGCACATGCCAATTAATGTGACAATGAAAAACCCAGGCTCCCGGATTATCCGAAATGAATCGAATGACCAACCAAGAGGTTGCTTTCACAATCACAGTGTCTCTCTTCACTCCGTCTCGATAAAGAACGTCTCTCTTGGGATCAAAAATCCCCGCTTTCTCATCCCCCTTCCCCATGACGTAAAATACGTGTCCATGGAGATGGAAAGGATGAGCACCGGAATCAAAATTATTTACGACAATTTGAATAACTTTATTGAATCCAACTTCAACGGGATTCAAAGTCCATGGGACTAATTGGCGATTCATCATTTGAGCCAAAGCGGGAGAATTTCCCACTTTGTAAATTGTCCCATTGAATGTCCCGTGCCAAACTTGATCTTTGTCTTGGACGAATTGGACATTGTACACAATTTGCTGATTGTAATTATAAGGCGCCAATACTTTATCATAAGGACGGAGAAAATATTCATTCAAATATCTCATCGTTGGGCTGTAAGCTCCTTTATCATAATAATCATTTGGATTGCATCCTTGTTGGTAATTGCAATCGTATTTAAGTACAGCGATTGCTTCGGAAATTAAAGCCTCGGGGAATTTATTGATATTGGCACCTTCATCGTACATGTCGCTGTGGGCTTTAGCTCTAATGTAGTAGTTGCTGCTATAACCTGCCATGTTGACTATGAACGAATAACGTTGAGCGGGAGAAATTGAAATGATGTCAGTTTCCACTTTGACTGTTCTCACTCCATCGACTTCAATAATGGTCATAGGATGGCCATCAATGGTGAAATTGAATGAAGACATGGCGCTTGTGTTAATGAGCCGAACACGGTATCTTTTTCCGCGAATGACATCGAATGTCGCCGGGGCTTGGTCGAAAGGATTACAGCGGAAGCCTTTTAATTCGCCAAATTTGCAAGTGTATTTCCCGCGACCGTTGATCAAGAATGAATCGGGAATCGGAATATTCCCTTGGCTTTCTTTTGACATGTACCAAGCGGTGTTCACTTTGCCCGATGTGTGATACCAATCATTGAGAGTGATAATTAATTCGTCGTCGTAATCACTAGCGTAGGGTTCTTGAGGATCGTCGATGATCATCGGACCCCAGAGCCCTTCAGTATATTGATAAGTTGTATGACTATGCCACCTATATTTAAAGAAAATTTAATTAAATTACTTCATAAATAAATAAATTTAATTTATTATTATTATTCATGTTAAAACCGTAATAATATTTTTACATTATTAATTATTGATATTATTAATTATTGATTAGATTGATGTTGATTACCAAAAAGTTCCAGCTTGTTGTAGAGGAAAACTATAAAGTTGAGATCGGCCGTTTGGTAATGGACATTGAGTAATTTGACTTGGCCCATCTTGGAAAGGATTATTGTAAAGTAACAATCCATGCCAATGCATGGTTGTGTTGGAGCCATCTTGGATTCGATTTGTCACTTTCACATTTAAAATGTCACCAACGTTCCCTCTTATCATTGGCCCTGGGAATTGGCGATTCACTCCAAGGATGTCCATTTTCAGAACCCCATCCGGGGAACCAGCAAAGTACGAAACCTCAAAGGCGTAAAAAAGATCCTTCGAAATTCCAAATTCAACTATGGAGAGAAAGACCACAAAATGAAGGAGGAGCATCTCGCCCGATTAGTTGGTAAAAAGAAATCCTCTACATAAACTATATGTATCTTTACTTATTAAATTATTAGTATGTATGTGTTTCATAAGGCATATTCAACTTCAATTATAAATCAACTTATTAAAAATGAAAGTGAAATTAAAAGACCAAAGATATAGCTTTTTATATTAATTTGCACCACGTGGTGACTTTTTTAACAATAAAGTTTAGAAAGTAAATTATTTCGTAAGATTTTTTATTTTATGATTAATATTTTAATTCGTTAATATACTTTTAATAATGGTGGGATTTATTTGAGAAATAATAAGGTAGAAAGATTATTTTATTAATCATAATTCACAAATATTTAAACAAAATAAATAATTGGGTCCCATTTTTCTCATCGTAACCCTTCTTTTCGTAATACCTTTCTCATCGTAAAGAATCTCATTGTAAAAAACTCATCGTAAACACTATTCTTATTTACTTTTCTTCTTATTGCATACTTATCGTATTGTCTATTCATTTTACATCTTATTCGTCGAAGTTTATTTTTATCGTGATTATTCTAATCGTAATATCAAATTTTTCGTATTACATCGTATATATAATCTCACCGTAATAATACTAAATCATAGAAATGAAGCTTACTTACCAAGTAAATTGTAAAAATACGGTGAATTAAAGCATCCCACTAAACAACCAAGTTTAAGACATAAATAAACAGTGCAAAAACTTGGTTATCCAGGAGGATATAGGAATTAGGTAGTTAAGGTATTTACAGGATAAAATAATGTGATAGAATTAACTTGGAGTCACATTATAATGAGTATGGAAAACATTTCTCGAAAAATAACCCATGCGCCAATGAATGTAATGCATTGAAAATAAAAAATTAAAATAATAAAATAAATAAAAGGTACAATACTGGTTATTAACATGAGTCGGTCTTCGAGAAATAACTACCTAAACCAATATTGTGCATCCCCAATAATTTAATAATTAAAATTGAAAGTTAAAAGATAAGAAGTAATAAAGTTAATATAAAATTCAAAATGGCTTGAAAATAAAAAAAATCCCCTTAAATGTTAAATTTTATGTTGTATGAAAGCCCACTCAAATAATTCTCCAATGAAAATTCTTTTTCTCTTGATAAGAATCGACGATTGAATGGGTTTTTTGATTGGTATCCTTGTAAGATTTCTAAGATTGTAGACCTTCTTAAGAGCTTCTATGAAAGGGAAAATTTGTGGGTGACTTATTTCAAGAAGATTGTTAAAATTGCTGTTCCAGGATTCGACTGAATTGTTTGTTCTTGGGACGTTTTCCAGTGTTGCATGGTAACAATTCCACAATTGAATTGGATAGATTAGCGAGTTTCTGGTTCCATAAAATTCATTGTTTTCATCCTGATTAAGCGTTCCAATCCAAGTCATTTCAAAATACTTCAGAAGGGGAATTGTTTCTTCGAAAGCAAGAGAATATTGATAGAGGGCGAAATGAGAAATGAAATGCAAGCAGAGCCAAAATAAGTAAATAAATTCTTACAAAAGTTTTAAATGTTATTGATATAACTATCTTTAAAAAAAAGTTTAACCAAATAAAAATAATTTTCCACCTCTAATAACCTTCAGATTCGTGATCTCCAATATTCATTTAGTAAAAAAAACAGTTGGCGTGCAGTTTGGCAGGCCCAGACCGCTAACTGCAATTCTACCCCCAAGTTTTATAAGATTATTTATCATTCCTTTTGTATTCCAAACATTTAATCAACATTTCTATTAAATTCCCAGATCAAATAATCAATAAGGTTCGCAATTATAATTTCCATATATATTAACTCATACTGATAAATAATTTATTTTTGAATGTGATAATTTTCATTTGGTCAGTATAAATAGCGAATGAGAAGATCGAATTAATGATCAATTATTCATTCATTAAAATGTTTTCAAAAATTGTCCTTTACTCTTTGATTTCTTTCGTTGCTCTTTCTGAAGGGTACAAGAGGGGTGATAGATGGCTCATCTTAAACGTCACAGTAAAGACAAACCATACAAATGCAAAATATGTGGGAAATTATTCAAATCCCATTTAACAAACCATTTAAAAATTCACAGAGAAGAAAAACGATTCAAATGTTTATTTTGCGAAAAAGCGTTTGTCGAACCTCGTGTTTTAATCAGTCACACAAGAATTCATACAAAGAAAAAACCGTTTAAATGTAAAACCTGCAAGAAAGAATTCCCGGAAAACCACCATTTGACAAATCATTCTCGACTTCACATCCAAGAAAAACCATTTAAATGTCCATTGTGTGATCAACAATTTTCAGATGATGCCGCTCAGCGAAGGCATATCAAATACCATACGGGAGAAAAGCCTTCTAAATGTAAATTGTGTCATTTGGGAGATTTAAATAAACATTTAAAACTTCATTATCCAGGATATAAATACAAATGCCATTTTTGTCAAAAATATAAAACTGACAGTAAAAATAATTATTATAATCATTTAAAAAGGCATATCGGTGAATAAGGTATTTAAATAAGTAGAAAAAATTGTAATTATTTATTAACTAATAATTATCAAAAGATTCTAATCATTATCGTATGAGCTATATTATGATATTTATTAAGAAAATAGTATTAAAGAGAAATTAAATCATTTATTTAAATCTAAAGAAATTAAAGGATGAAAAGATCAATGATGTGAAGTTGGTTGTTTTATCAATATGGTGGAAATGGATTTCTCTTCATTTTGTGAGAATGTTCGTGTAAGGAAGTGAGAGTTTTGAGAGTGTGAACTTCACCGTCTGTTGTTAAAGTGGAGAAAATGGGGATTTGGACGTGTTTCGTCCCATTTATCAACCCATCGTTTAATTTTACATTTTTCATCTTCTATAAAGTCATTATTAAAGTTATTGTTAAAGCTGTTGCTTTTGTCAAATTATAATCTTTACTATCTTTCCATTCAATCTGAATATAAAATACTCATAAAAGAAATTCTTTCTGTTTGTTCAAAGATTCAACATTTACATACATATATCCTATATGTATTTATATGCCAAGTATAAGTACTTGCTTAGTATTTAGTATGTAGTAATAAATATATTGTGATTAACTCTTAAGGTGTAAAAAAAATTTTCATATGAAAAAATAGCCAGATTTGTTTATGAAATAAAAGGAAGAAAATCGATAAAACTTTTATTTTTTATAGAGGAAAGTAAGAAATAAGAAATAAAAGGCGAAAGAAATAAAAAAGAGATAGAAAATTGCATAGAAATTTTTGCTATAAAATCGGATCGATCGTTCCACCCACTGTTCCACGCTCATTTGGTCAATTAGCTCAATTCCTCTTTTCTTCCTCTCCTGTCGTGCTCGCCGTTCCCCCGCTGGGTAAATGGGAAAACACCTGTATTGCCATTATCACACAAATTACGCGATTTAAAGATATTACACGAAACCAGACGACGATTTTGCGACAAAAAGGAGTCGATATTTATAATGAAGAAAAGCGAAACTTCCGTTATAAAGCACAAAAATTATCATTTTCCTACATTGTGTCTTTCACTAAACATCACAATTAATTTGTAAAAATTTGTACTGTTTGACCAAAGTTTTAAAATAAAGTAAATATTATATTAAAGTAAACAGTGCGATAAATGGCATTTAAATTAGATGATTTGTTAAGTAAGAAAAAAGAACCAAATCAAATACTCGATTTATCCAAAGTAAAAATTCGATCAAAAGAAGAATTTGAGAAGCAATTTGATAAAATTCCAGAATACAAAATTCGACCAGAAAAGGTAATATTTTAAAATTAATATATTTATTTTAACTAACTTTATTTTAAAAGTTAAATACTCGTACAAATCGAAGAATTTATCATCCAATTATATAAAATATTTTAATTTTGTTAAATTTAATTGCAGTTAAGAGAAGAAGATATTCGAATTCGCGAGGGTGAATATTCCTTTCATCGTCTAAAGAAAGAATGTAAAAAACGCGAATTTAAATACGAAGATCCCGTGCCAGTATCGATGCGTTCAGTCCGTTTGGATGATCTTGCTGAAGTTGAAATAAATTGGCGGATGCTCACCGTCGCACGTCCAGATTCGCGTCTTGATGAAGAATATTTCAATAGACTCGTTGAATTGGGGAAACTTCGTCTGAGCTCATTGACGACTTCGCGCCCAGACGAAGATGCCGTCCGAATGCGAGGACCACGAGGAGCTTCTGAGAAAAGACTCAGAAGCTGCAAAGAATGCGGAGAGGAATTATGTCCAGGGATTTTATGCAAATTATTTCCTTACGATTCCTACACGAGACTTCATATTGAGAAAGAGGAAGACAAAAAGAAAAAGAAGAAAATCCTCACAGGGAACAAAAATGGGAAAAAGTTGAAAATTAAGCGGAAAAAGAAAAGAAAGAAAAAAGTGAAAGAGAAAGCTAAAAAACCCGAGACGTCTAAGTCAAGCGATACTGATTAGACAAACCAAAGGCATTTGTCTGAATCAGGCGATACTGAATAGACCAATGGCAATCGTCTAATCCGAACTAAACTAAATTGCTAAATACTATACACAATGCATAATTAATGCATAAAATGACAATATAATTAAATATTCTAATCTCTGTACATTTTATAATAATTGTACATTACCTATTTAATTCGGATAAAATTATTTTTTTCAGAAATTGCAGATGTTTTTATTAAAGCCATAAAATGACAATTATTAATTATTCAAAATTTTAAATATTTTAACAACCATCGTGGTTTCCAGGCCCTTGAAGTCCAAATGCTCTTCTCACATTAACATAAATATTTTTCCTACGTTGAGCTTTTTCAGGGTGCGGAGCTCCGCCACCACATTCCTGTCCACCGTTAATTGCTTTAATTGTTGCACCGAATTGTCCTTGTTGAACTCCTTGCTTATTTCTGACACGATCCTTCCAGAACCAAAAAGCCGTGTCCCATGCCAACTGCTCTTCCCTTGCAACTTTGTCTGGATCATTGAGAAGAACATTTTCATTTCCATAAAGGCCAATAGAAGCGTCTCGGTAATTGTAACACCATGTAAGTTGTATATATCCTCTTCCGTAATAACGTTGACCTGAACGCTCACAACCAACGCCTTCATAATGACCGGGACAACCGTTGTTTTCACAAGCGTATTCTCTCTTTGCTTTAAGTCCATCAGACTCTTGCAAGAAATTTGCCAAAGCCATTGCAGCTTCCCGTTTATTGGCGATTCCTCCTTTTGGTCCGGCTGCATTCATAAATGATTTGTATTGGGCCTGGGAAGGTTTTGGCCATCTCCCGTCCGGGGGATTTGAAGTTACAGCTTGGGAGAATTGGTCATAGGTTATTGAATTCATCGAATCTAGACATTATCCAATTTAGTTAATTTGGTAAATAAAAAATTTTTAAATTTAAAATGAATTTAGTAAAATATTTTAATATAATTACCTCCTTCACCTCCACCCCCACCACCACCTCCACCGCCACCGCCACCTCCTTCATCTTTACAACATTGATATTCATATCCAGGTCCATTGTTTGTTTGGCATCTTTATTAAAATACAAAATGAAAAAAAGAACTTAGGGAAGAACAAAGAATATATTGAATAACTTGATACAATGGTGTAGAGTATAATGTACCATACATTTTATATATATAATTGTATCATTTGTATTTATGCATATATGCAAACCTTCGTCTATTCCTTTCTTGGCGACCATATTGAGCACATCCTCTTTCAGCCCACGAATCCAATTGGCATCCCGTCCACCAACAATCCTCTCCATAACTCACCGCCGCCAAACACGCAAGGATCGAAAGAACCAACATGATTATTTATCAACTCGATTCCAGAATGAGACTTCAATGGATTTTAGTCGCTTTTATACTCAAAATTCTTTTATTTTGTTTTTACGAAGTAACAGGAAACAATCCATATTTAATTTTATCTGCAGGTAAATGTAAAAACCGAATAATTAATTTTATATCATAAATATAATGTATATTAATAAACATTTTCCAAGAATTATCAGCTAATGAATCAATTTAACTCATCGGTTGACATTAATTGGCTCGATTGAGGTTTTATTGGTTTGAAATTCTAAATATATATCGTATCACAAATATCACTAAAGTAGGAAATGTGAATCGAATTATAATTACTCTATATGAAAAAATGCCAAAGTTAATTTATGCTCATGAAAATAAGCACTTCTTGGTTAAACACAATTATATATTTGGTTAAGTTAATAATAATGCTAATTGTTATTTACGATTTTAAATTATTATTAAATTATTATTCATAACACTCACTGTTAACGTACAAAATATACGTATTTAACCAAACACACACACAATATCATACAAAATGCTATTGTGTATTCTACGTATTTAAGATGATAATATAACTGCAATTGTATCACAATTAATCATACATAATTCCCTAGAATTATGCTTAATTGGTCCATCGGTTTTTCTGGTCAATTTTTATGAATCGATCAAAATTGAGTTGTCAATAACAAGTTCAATAATTTAATCGGCTGACATTGGGTTGTTTTCACAGGTGAGCCAATTTGCTAGACGCACACGTGTTTATGAACGGTATTACTTATGCATTACAGTAACAGCATTGACTAACATTCAGTACTTACTACAAATATCATTTACATCACATTCATAGTATCTTATACATAAAATGTAATATAATATTAAAATAAGCACGTGTTTGGGTTGCTCTACACCTAAAATAACATGTGTTAGCATTGACATTATTTCTTATTTTTAAATGCAATTAAATGCCTTTTTATCTAATTCAAAATCCGACGTTGAATACAAATTCAAGATTAAATTTCTCCATTTGTTGAAGATTTTCATTTGTTCCATTGTGTTTTTTTGCCTATGGACGTGTTGAATTCTCATCCCAATCTTTGGGTTGATTGTTTATACACATGTGCTACTCATATATTATATAGGTAGGTTAATAATGCCATTGTAATATTATTCAATTTGAATAAAATTATGTGTATTCCCAAATTGTAGTCCTTTTATTAAAACCATAAATCCCAATTGCTTATTATTTGATTTTTTAAATATTTAACAACCACAGTGATTTCCAGGCCCTTGAAGTCCAAATGCTTTTCTCGCATTGACATAAATGTTATTCCTATGTTGAGCTTTTTCAGGATGTGGAGCTTCGACGCCATTTCATTTCCATAAAGTGCAATAGAAGCGTCTCGGTGATTGTAACACCATGAAAGTTGTATATATCCTCTTCCGTAATAGCGTTGGTCTGGACGCTCAAAACCAACGCCTTCATACATACAGGGACATCCGGTCTTTACACATGCGTATTCTCTTTGCTTGAAGTCCATCGGACTCTTGCAAGAAATTTGCTAAAGCCATTGCAGCTTCCCGTTTATTGGCGATTCCTCCTTTTGGTCCTGCAGCCTTTATAAAGGCGTCGTATTGGGCTTGGTTTGGTTGTGGCCATTTCACCTTTGAATCTGGAGGATTTGTAGTTACAGCCTGAGAGAATTGGTCATAAGTGATTGAATTTACCGAATCTAGATTATTCATTAATTAATTAATAAAAACTTAAAAGATATAAAATAATTTAAAAAAGGAACCTTCTTCTCTTGCACTTCTACTAGCCATCTCACACAATGTATTAGTATATTTAATGTATTTGATAAATAAGACTCAAAATTCCTCAGAATTATGCTTTGTTTCGTCGGTTTTTCTGGTTAATTTTATGGATCAATTCAAAAGCAAGTTGTCAAATAATAACTGAAACAATTAATCGGCTGACATTGTAATAAATGAAATATTTTAATCGGACATTGAGTTCTTATCACAGGTTAGCAATTTGTTATACGCCCACGTGTATGCGCCCATTTGTATGTTTGGTGCTAGTGCTTTATAGTTTATAGCATTAGCATAGCATTGACAAACATCACTAATACCTAAAAAGTAATACCTAATATTGTCTATTATATTATATAAACGGTACTTATGTGTAATATTAAAATACGCAGATGTTTATCTTGCTCTTCTGCTAAAATAACGTGAAATAATTTCTTATTTATTAAATGCAATTAAATGTCTCATTATTCAATTTAAAAAGCAGATTATCGAAATTAAAATGAATATTAAATTTCTCCAAAAACACTCTTAAGAAAATTTCCATTTGTTCCATTGTGTTCTTTTGCCCATGGACGTGTTGAATTGTCATTCCAATCTTTGGGTTTTCTAAATTCGTTTATGATTGAAATTGAAGGCATAGCCAATGCATTATCTGGTTTTAAATCTTCAAGGAAATCTTCGGACTTGTCATGAGAAATGATGTTTTTAAAGTTCTTTTGAATAATTCGCCAAAATTTCTTTGCTGAATGACCCGCTTCTCCTCTTCTATAAGAGCAATAGGCTCTCAATGTTATGAAATAGAAAATTTCCATGAGGCTCAATCCACTGAATCCAAGGCACAATCCCATCAATCCACCAGTATTTGCTAAAATCCATTTTATTTATTTTATATTGCATTCAGGGTAGGCAAAGATTGCTTTTTGGGTTTTAGCTTTTTCAGTTTAAACTACCTTTTTTCTAGCAAATTTGAGCAAAAAGCTATCATTGCACAGGCTCATCAACTCCTTACTCCTAATCCTAACTCCTAGTTTTTTAAATAAGTTCTGTCTCATCGTAACAATTAAAA
>JAQGBZ010000785.1:0-12565 GCA_034687125.1 Neelides folsomi
TTTACCAACATGGAGTTTTTTTGCATGGAGCACCATGGAGTTTCGCTCCATGGAGCAACATGGTGCTCCATGAAGCGAAATTTTATAAGATAGGGAAATTTACATTGAAAACTGCATGGAGCGAAATTTCACTTCAATTTTACAAGATAGCGATATGTTAGCCGTTATCATCAGGGTCATGACAAAGGTAGTACTAAAACTAGATGGTCACGGTTCATATTGGATATCCTTATCAATGGTTTGTAAAGGAACAAAATGGATGGAAATATCTAAGTTAGTCTAAATATTAAGAATTATTTATCTTAATCCCTAATAAAACTTACCCATGTTATATACATAGGCCATGTATAAAATACATGTTTATTTGGTGAATTTTCTATTATTTAAATTCATTCACAATATACTGATGACAGTTTGTAGAAATTGTTAAATGTGAGTTAACATTTTTTACGTGAATATAAATCAGTAATCATACTAGTTTTCATAATGTTATTTTACATTTTTTCACAATTAACAATTTTCGATTTAAGCCAATAATAATGAGATTGTTTGATCAACACAAAATATATAAATACCCAATAAAGTATTTTGATTAAACTTAGAATATGATCCACAATTCAATTGAAAAGATTGAATAGAATTTAATAATTTAATGCAATATTTATTCTTTTGTTCATAAGGTCGAATATTCTCTTCCATTTTGTTTGCATGAATTAATTGATTAGAAATAGAAAGAAGCATTAATGAAAGTAAACTTGAAAATATCGGCCATGCTAAATAACCAGGCATTTCTTGAATTGAATAAAATCTAATTGTGCAAAAATTGACTAATATAATAACAAGAACTCCACTAGCAAATACTAAATCAAATTCATTTAAAAAGTTGTCTACAATTGTAAAAAGAATCCGTTCAATTTTTAAAAGCCGATAAAAGAGAAATCATTTCCATATCTCTCTCGTTCAGTTCCCATGAAGTACAACGCAGAAGTCATATGAATTGCAAAAATACTAAATGTAGCTCCATATAACAACAAGAATGAAATTGTAATGCCCATCCCTAACAAATTAAGTAAAAATCCAATAATTTTCATTTCATCTGGAATTCCAAAAATGTACACAAAATGTGAACAAAAATATCGATTCATCGGATTCATTGGATCATTCAGAACTTGAAACGATGAAAATGAAATATTCAAATAAATACCAAATAAAACAATGAGAAAGGTTCCAACTATGCTTAATCCATATGTTTGAGTCTTTAATTCATTTGAATTAAAATATAATTCTACAAATATAACATAATTACATTAATCAATAGTTGGTAGTAATAGTTTTTTTAAGCATTATTTAAAAGCTAAATTAAATATGATAGAGTTTCATTAATTTTTAATATTAAAAAATACAAATTAAATTTATACTAAACATTTAACGAAAATACAAATTACCCAAAAATACATTATATTTAACTTTATATGATATTATTGTAAAAATTACTTTCAATGACTCTATTAAGTTTTGTTATCTGATTGAAAATGTATGCAATGGTATTTCTTTTTTGTGAATCTTCATATTTGTAAATAACCGTCGTTTCTGTAAACGATTTCCAGCAAAATTCACAATTAAAGGGTTTTTCTCCTATGTAAATTTCCATGTGTCCTGACATCATATCTGTTCAAGAGAATGACAATTTTATAAAGAGTTAAGCTAAAAATTATTTTTATAACACTATTGATTTAATTTGATAATGATTAAATAAATAATTAAGTTTTTAATACATTATAATAATAGATATTATTAACAAGATGAACACTAACTATAAATTACAAAAAACGTCATGAACGTCCTCTCAATAATTAATGTTGAATAAATTATATGAATTAAAAATTACAATACCTTTATAATTAAGATAAATTATGATGATTTGACATGACCCGACATGAGAAAAGAGTAGAACCAAACGCAATCCACTCCTATCCACATTATCCAACACATAGCTTTATTTCTTGCGTCTTGTAATTTAATTTAGATACTGTGTTTAAGTAGTTTATGTAGGTCGCTTACAATTTTTGATAGTCGAATTATTTGAAGCTATCCAATTTATCACCAATAAAATATCTTAACAATTACTTAATTCAGAGAAAAAATTATTAATTAAATAAAAATTAAGTGTCTTTTAGCAATTTATTACATAACTTGTTTTTCTATATTTTGTTTTATTTCAAACATTACGATAAGAATGGCATAAGGTATAAAAGATATATGATGATTTAGTCATATTACATAATCGAAATCAAATGAATTTTATTAACAAGTACATATAATTTAATATGAAAGTAGCGTATAAATAATGTGAAATTCATGTTATGTACATTGTCGAAAGATTAAAATATTTTTATTTTTTAATAAATTTTTTCTTGCCAATTGTTAATTATATTAATTCAATTATTAATTGTACAACATTTATAACAAATAAATTCAATTTTCAATATTTTAAGAAATCAATATAATATAAGTTTTGCTTAACAAATTGTTTTTTTTAAATCAAGTAGTTATGTATTTAATTTTAAAAGGTTCAATTTTCATTGTCAAATTCTTTGATTTCTTTGAATGTTATTTCACGGATTTCTTGAGCTGTAAAAATCTTATCAAGCCGTCTTTTAAAAATTTGATTAATTTCCGCAGACATCAAAGAATCCATTCCGAGTTCAGAAAGGTTCAAATTTACATTGGAGATTTTCTTCATTCCAAGAACTTTAAGAATTGAATCAACTATTGAAGCTTCTTTTCTATCATCATCAACCAAGATGTCTGGTTTTTCAGCAATCACCATCGAAGATACAACGGGATTATCCTGAAGAAGAAACAATTCCAAAGTAGAAAGACATGAATTGATTCTTTGTGGCTTCGTCCCTCCAATCACAACTTCATTATTTTCACCAAATTTGTCAAAAACAACTCCAACATCTCCAATTGCTCCCCATTGAATTGCCAAAGCAGGAAATCCTTCTTTCTTTCTGATTTCACAAATCCGCTCCATTGAAGAATTAGCAAATCCATAATTTGATTGTCCCGCATTTCCCCGTCCACTCGAAACAGAGGAAAAAACAACAAAATATTCCAATTCTGAACATTTCCTACTCGCTTTATCGAGGTTTTGAGTAATTGTCAACTTTGGTTCAACAACAGCTTTAAAATTTCCAACGGTTTGATTTTTAATCAACCCGTCTTTGAGAACCATCGCAAGATTGAAAATACCGCCAATTGGACTCAATTCATTTGAACGACTAATCAAATCCTGAGCACCTTTTAAACTCTTGGCGTCTAATTGGCTCACTACAATTCTGCACCCATTTTCTCTCATTACTTGAATACAATATTTTTGATAGCCAGTTTTAATTCCTGATCTTGAAACCAGCACGAGATTTTTCACTCCTTTTTCCACGAGCCATTTCCCAAGTTCAAGTCCAAATCCTCCCAAACCACCAATAATTATAAATGTTTTATTACTGTTGAAATAAACTTTCGGCTGAGATGGAATTTGAGAATTTTCATTTGTCATTTTTATTATAACCTTTCCGATGTGCTTCCCTTTGGCCATGAATCTAAAAGCATCTTCGACTTGATTTAATTCAAAAACGAATTTTTCAAGAGGCTTCACAACTCCGTTTTTAATCCCTTCATTAACAAGTTGAACAACTTCACCTTTTTCTTCACATTCGATGAACGTAAGCATATCGGTTAAAATTCCATGGAAACTAATATTTCTTAAAAACACCGATGCACCGATTTGTAGGTTATTTGATAAATCAACTTTACCAATTTCCAAAAACCGCCCATTTAAAGCTAAACATCTCAAAGAGGCTTCAAACAATTTCCCGCTCAAAGAATTCAAAACAAGATCAACTCCATTCCCATTTGTAATATTCATTATATATTGTTCGAACGTCGAATCGCGTGAATTAGCAAAACAATCTTTAGATAAAGAATATTTTGACTGAAGGAAGATTTTTTTATCGTCTGACCCAACTGTTGTGAAAATTTTACATTGCATGTTTTTTGCAATTGCAATTGCCGCTTGTCCAACACAACCAGATCCCTGATGAACTAAAATTGATTCTCCTTTTTTCATTCTACCCCTTACAATTAATGCATAATATGCAGTTGCGCAGGCAACAGGAACAGTGGCGGCATCTTCAAAAGTCCAATCAGTAGGAATTTCCCACATGAAAGTTTTTTGTGCAACAACAGTTATTGCTAAAGCTTTTGCGGAAACGACGCCCATAACCCTTTTGCCACTTTCAATAGTTCCGGAAAATTCAATTCCAAAGATTCCTTCTTGCATAGAATTTACTCCAGGAATTGCGTCAGGAGAAAGTTTTCCTGTCGCTAACATTATGTCGCGATAATTCAAAGAAGCAAAATGGACTTTACAAATTGGTGAATTTATTTCTTCGCCTATTTGATTATTCGGTTTTGGACCGTTAAACCATTTCAAACTTGAGAGTTCTCCTTTAATTAAATTGTCAAGATAAACATTTTTTGAATTGATTAAATCAGATTTTAATTGAAAATGGCGGAAAGAACCCAAATTGTTTCCATTAATTACATTCATTAATAAATTGCAATTAAGGATTTGCTTTAAAATTGGAGATGGGTTTTTAAAGTCCAAGTCATTTCCGTTATTCAAATTTAAAATGCATCTGATATTTTCTCCCCCTTTTTCCATCTTTAAACAATTAATCATCCCGACAATTCCTGAAAAGTTTTCATTTTTGCTTACAAGATATATTAATGGCGGATTTTTATCTTCTTTTTTCATGGCACATTTTAGATCTTCAAGCCATGTGAAACTGTTGTCAATTGAAATATTAATACAATTTCTAATATGATTCTGAGAGAACTTTCTGTATAGTGATAAAACATTATCTTCAGATTCTTTTCAGGCAGCCAAAGAAAAATTTTCATACTGGGGAGAAATTTTGGCAAAACTTAAATTAAAATCTTTCTTTTGATTCAATATGAAAAATCCTTCATTTCTGACAAAATCTTGAATATCTTTAATGAAAGATTCATCGTTGATAACAACCATGTCAATTTCGCTATTAAATTTAATCTCTTCAATTGTCTTGATACTTTTCACAATTAAGCCCCTGTTTATTGAAACATCTTGTTTTTGTTCGTCTTCCTGTTCAATTTTGTAAATCTCTAGATCTGTTTTAAACCTTAAAGATGATTTCAATATCGAGTTCAACAAATTTCCAAAACTTTCTTGCCCATTGGAAATTATTCCGATAATTTTCATTCTTTCCAAGTGGCAATTTTCTATACCGATGTCTAACATTTGAGAAAGAATATATTCAAAAGAATTGCCCAATCCAATATTTTCATCATGATAACGACAATAAACGACTTTTTCAATTATTGGATTTTCTGAGGCTTTCTGGATTTTGGGAACTAAGCTTGTTTTCACTTTGATGAATTCAATTCCTTCACATTGGATGATTTTTAAATGTTTTGATTGAAAAATTGGGACACCGTCAATCTTGAACAAATCATTACTTTCGTAAAAGTGTTTAAATTTTATTGGGTCAATTGTCAATTTTTGAATATCTGTTGGAAGGAACAATCCTTGATTATCAAATAAATGTATGGTTAAAATTGAGTCCAAAAATATTGGCCAGTTTTCTTCAAAAGTTGTTAAACTGTGAATCCCTACAATATCAAATAATATATATTAGAAACAATAGTTAAATTATAAATATAATTAATTTTACTATACATTTTAGGTATATAATATCATATGTTCAGAAATGTTTTTTATTTATATTTTTAAAAATTATAAAGATTCATACCATTGCTCTCCATGAACTTTACAGCCTTGAATTTCCCACAGTGTTCGAATCCGTTTAATCTTATCTTTTTGTAAAAATCTGTTGAGTTGAGTAAAAATGAACTTCGTTTGACATTTTGACCTTCATCTACAATCTTTGTAAATTCATTGCCTGATTTTTTATGGAGGCGAATTTTTCCATCAACGACTAAAATGCCATCGATCAAAATTTCAAAATAATCAGATCCTTCCAAGAAATTGATGAAAAGTTTGATTGGAATATCATTTTTCATTATTGTTATTTTTTTGATTGATATTTCTTCAAAAACTACGGGCAATTGATCGAAAGTTGTCGAATGAACTTTTGCAAACATTTTCCATACAATATAAATGAACCCAGTAGCGGGAAAAACAATTCTCCCATCTAAAATGTGACCGGCAAAATTTGAATAAAATTCATCTGCTAGTGAAATTTCAATTGAATTATCCCGCGTTGAATTTTTTCCATTGCGAAATGACGCGACGTCCCATGAAGTTGAATGATCCCATTTTAATAGTGAACTTATTGAAGGCGTGACAATCGGAACTGGAAATTCAATTTGTTCATATAAATTTGAAAAATTTGGATTACGCCCGGAAATGTAAATTTTTCCAAGTGCATTTAATAAATATTGAGAATTTTCTTTAAAACGATGCATCAAGCCAATATTAGTAGTTTTGGTTCCAAGTGTTTTCTTGAGAATTGATTGAAAAAGACAATGAGGACCAATTTCAATTACAATTGCATTTACAGAAACTTCCAATAAAGTCTATAAAATTAAATCTTAATTTTTTCTTCAAATTAATATTATAATTATAATTTCAATAAAGTTAAGTTTGTATAATTTGCAAAATTAAAAATACCTCCGCAAATAAAACTGGACAAATAGCGTTAGTTATACAATATTCCGTTGACGCATATTTTCCGCTTGAATTCCATTGTGATTTTGGATAACAAGTTGAAATCCATTTGTTTGAACGTTCAACTGGATCTTTAATAATATCATCACTGTATTTACGAAATGTTGGCACTATTTTTGAAATATATTTGCTATGGAAGGCAATTCCAGATGAATTGACTTCTTTAACAAAAATTCCTTCTTCTTTGAGATTTTGACAAAATTTTTTAATTGATTCAGCCGGCCCACAAACTGTCACAGAATCTTTAGCATTATGACAAGCCAAAAAAATATCATTTGGACGTTTAATTTCAACTTCTTCTTGTGTTAAACCAACTGCTGCCATTCCACCCAGAGGGAGATTAGCTTCAATAAAAGATTTTGCTCTAGAATAAGCTAAATGAAGGATTTGCTCCACAGTAAAACATCCGTCGATATAAGCGCAAATTAATTCGCCAACCGAATGGCCAATAAATCCATCCGGAACAATTTCAAGAGAAGTTAAAAGGTCAACAAGGGCAATTTGAATTGCAATAATTGAAAGGGAAGAATTCATAATGTTTGAAAAATCTTCTTCACTTCCATTTTCAATTAATCCAAGAAGATCAAAGTTAAATGAATTAAGAACATTTGCAGATCTTTTCATTGAATTTTCAAATGGTTTGAAAATAAAAAGTTGTTTTCCCATCCCACTCCATTGACTTCCCATTCCGGTGCATATGAACCAAATTGGACGTTTGGATTTTTCAATTTTTTCAATCAACTTTCCTGTTTGATCTCCATTTTGAATTAAAAATCCTCTGAATTGATTTCCAGGTATGTCACTCCGAGAAATTTCTCGAAACATTCCATTCAAATAATTGTTTTTTAATGTAGAAATTGAATTTATGAGATGGTTTACTGAATCTTCACTTCTTCCAGAAAATGGAATTATGACCGGAACAGAACTTTTCTTTAAATTACGATTTTCTTTTTTAGGAAATGATTCGAGAATAATGTGCGCGTTTGTTCCACCAAAGCCAAATGAATTCAATCCTACAATTCCTCCATCCCATTTTGTGTTTCGATCCACGATCTAATTTTGAAAACAAATTGTTAATATAAAATATCATCATAAATTCATACTAATATACTATAGTATATACAGGGTGGACCAAAAGTTGCTTTCTTTTTTATAAGATTGTTTATTAATATAAGCAACTTATGGCACACCCTGTACATATATACAGGGTGGGCCATCTTTTTTAAATAAAGAATCGTATATTATAAAAGAAAGATACTAATGGCCCACCCTGTACATTACCATATATTATAAATATTTTCTTACTTTTATTTTGCTGTTGTCTTTAATTATAGAAATTGGATTTAAATTCCATAAGTTAGCCGGAATTATTCCAATTTGCATTGCTATTATTATTTTAGCAATCCCGCAAAGTCCGGATGCTGGTTCAGAATGCCCCATGTTGCTTTTTACAGATCCAATTAAAAGTTGATTTTGGTCATTTCGATCTTTACAAAATACTTGGAAAATTGAATTTGCCTCTTCCTTGTCACCGACTGACGTTCCGGTTCCATGAGCCTCAACATATGAAACATCTTTTGGATTAATTCCCACTTCAGAGTAAATGTCCCTGAATAGTACTTTTTGAGATTCTCTTCCGGGGTAAATTATTCCTTCCTCTTTGAACCCATCACAATTAGTTTTGGTGTTAATAATTGTTGCGTAGACCCGCTTGGCATTTTCAGCTTTTTGAATGTAAATCGAAATCACTGCTTCACTTCTCACATATCCATTTCCTGAACACAGTCACAAAAATTAAAAAAATGTATATTTATATCTGTATTTATACAAATTATATGTATTGTATGTGAATCTAAAAGTAAAAATAACGCTTATTATAATTACTCTAGGACAAAATTACTGATATTGCAATAGAGCAAAAAATAAAGAATTACATAATAGAATAACTAAGAATTGAATTACCCGAAACATCAAATGATTTGCATTTTCCTTCCGGTGACAAAACGTTTAAATTGTTGAATTGAAGTGATCCCTCTGGTATTAAGGGTAAATTAACTCCACCGACAATCGCAGCTTCACACTCTCCGCTTCTTATTGAGCGCACAGCTTGGTCAAGTGCAAACAGACTTGATGAACAAGCCGTGTTAAGAGTAAAACTTGGTCCTTTGAAATCAAATGAAAAAGAAACCCGATTTGCCAACATTGAAGTATTGCAACCAGTTAATCCATACGCATTATCAGAAATATTCTCATTACACCAAAATTCTTCAGTTTCACTAATTGTAGCTCCAATAAAAACTCCAATTTTTTTCCCTCTAATTGTTGAAGGGTTTATCCCTGTATTTAAAAAAAAACAATATTGCAATTTAAAATATTAGAATTTGGGTTATACTGTTAGTGTACAGGGTGGGCCATATGTAAGTATCTTTTTTTATTTGATTGTTTATATAAAAAGAAAAGATACTTATGTCCCACCTGTATATTTAGTCTACTTTGATAAATTGTACAAGGTGGGTCATAAGTATCTTTCTTTTTTAAATAAACAATCATATAAAAAAGAAAAATACTTATGTCCCACCCTGTATATTGTTATCTGTTGAAGTTACCAGAATCCAAAATGGCTTCAAAAGTTGTTTCCAGAAGAATTCTTAATTGTGGATCCATTCGATTCGCTTGCTTTGCATGAACCCCAAAAAATTCGCTATCAAATTTGTCTATTTGGTTCAATTTTCCACTTCTTTTTGGAATACCAAAAATTCCAGGAGTCCAACGCCTTCCATCATCAGTAACCATGTCATTGTTGTTCAAAAGATTTTCTTTAAACTCGTCCATATTATCTGACTCTGGAAATCGACCGGAAATTCCCGATATAACAATTTTTTCTTTGCTTTCCAAACTACTCAACTTTTCTGAAGCATCCATTGTATTCAGTTTTATTATTTTCTAAACATTAAATAACAATGATTTTATAATCATGTTAAACTTATTTCAGATCATATTTAGTAAAATATTAAATTATAGTATAATCCAATTTGATTATTAAAAATGAATTATATCATTAAGCTAATACTTATTTACAAGGATCAAAATATTATTTATTAATAATTAATTTTAGTAATAAATTATTTATTAATTTTTTATTAATCCAAATTAGCTTAACCAAATTCGAGATTACCTTAGATTTGAAAACTGTTAAATGTATTAAGATTTAAAAATATTAGCTAAATAAATCATCTCGTGCTCATAACAAATGAATCAACTGTCATCTGGTTAACAAATACTGATACTAAAATTCATATTACATTTATTCAACAATTTATACTTGTTGCAAATGACAATGAAAAAGTATTTTACCAATATATTCAAGATGTCTATAATAAATACCCAGTATCTGAGAAATTTCCACTTTTGATGCAATTAATTGAATATAAAATAAACTGGAAATGTAAAATTTATTTTTGTACAAGGGTTAATGATTCTAAATACCTGATTTTATGCGCGTTCAAGTATTCAAGTATTTTATACCAGTTGTTTTATAATTTGTTGAAAATCATTAAATTTCACTAACCTAATTTTTTAAATTCGAGTATTTTATACCAGTTGTTTTATAATGTGTTGAAAATCATTAAATTCCACTTGGCCTAATGTTGTCTTCGAATTTGTCCCTCGTTGGGCTCCAAATAATGTTTCTTAGGGTGCTTAATTGTTTTACGCAGTGGTATGGATGTGTAAATGGGTGTTGATTGTGATTGTTGTTGCTGCGCCTCCTTCGGCTGCTGCTGGATTGTGTTGGAATGGCTGTGAATGTAAGCCCCGTCTCTTTCTCTCTTTTGGTCACAAAGTCACAGAGTCCACATTATCAAACTCTTAACTTCTAGGTTCTCGAAGTATAGTTAAAAGTATGAAGACTTTTAACTATCAATGCTACTACTTTAGATGGTTAAATGGACTGTTAATGAAAGTGAAATATTGAATAGTCCGACTGTATTTGTTATATCTCAATTTATTAAGATGTTTTATAAAAATAAGAAACCCAGCGTTCAATAGGATAGGTCTTAACGGATCTGAGGAAGTGGGGTGAGTAAAACTCATACAATTGTATATATAATAATCCCTTCTTACACTCACCTATGACGTCACATGACGCCGCTCTCACCCTTCATTATAACGAATCATCTCTTTCCTTTAACCAAACCTTACAGGTATTTCATATTGGGTAATCATGTATCATATAGCTTAATTAATAAAAATATCATATTACTACTCGGTCTGTATCCCTATACTCCGAATCCTCCGCCCTCCGTATGTTACCCGCTAAATCCTAGGCCCTAGCGTCACAGACAATTATCGGGATGATCAATAAAGATATAATAATATGACTTAGGAAAATGACTCTCTTTATTCTCTGACTCTCCAATACACGTCTGACTGGTCGGGTGGTTGGGATGCGACTGGTGTCGCGAGGGATGGCTTCGGTTCCTCTTCTCTCTTCGGCACCAGCCCACAGATCCCTCTACTGACACTTCACCGTTTCCTCACATTAGTAATAATATGAAATTCAGGTTACATTGTCGAATGATCAAAATATTTAAAATAATATCAGTAAATGAAGGAGTTGTTTAATTTAAAATTTTTATTATTAATAAGAAGAAATTTTAAGATTCAATGCGCCAAAATCCAATTTAATAATAGCCAAATTTGTAAGAACAATTTCAAATTTAATGTAATTTTTTTCATATTTAGAGATTCCTTCCAGTGATTGAAGAGATAAATTTCATGAATGCCGTAACACGTGTAAATCCAACAGGCATTCCCCGTTCGCAACTGTACGATCCAAAAGACACAATCCCAACTTGCATGAAATAATCTCCCAATGGACCAGTTTGGCGAACGACCAAAGGACCACCAGAATCACCCTAGTTAAAATTAATTGCAATTACAATTACATTAAACTGGACATTTATTTTAAAATTTTAATACAGTTAAATTTAAGATATTAAATGTAATTGAGCTATTTACTTGGCATGGTGAAGCTTGACGTGTTGTAGCAACGCAAATCAAATTTCCAGTCACAATGCTTCTAAATGCTGACCGACATTGGCTGTTCGACATAACTTTCAAATCCGCGTTATTTAAAGTTGGACTCACGGAAGACGCATCTAATTAAAACATCAAAATACTAAATTCAAATTTTCTTAATAGTTATTAATTATTAAATATAGTTATTATTATTGTATATATTAACCATCTGAAGTTTTTCCCCATCCTGAGACTTTGACATCATCACCCAAAAAGATTTTATCCAAATAATAACGATTTGGAAGACAAATTGGCTTAATTCTCTCTATAGTTAAAAGAAGCTGATTACTTTTTAGTTATTTATTATTAATTATTTAATTTTAATAATATTAACATTTGTAACATTTTAATTTACCTGAGAATGTAACTTTCTCTGGCATTCGAATAATAGTAATATCATGAGAAATTGTATTAGGGTTGTAATCTGGATGTTGGTAAATATCTCCCTTGGTCACGTTGACAACCATTCGTCCTTCTTCTGGACCACTTCCGCCCTTGATTCGGTGAACTCCAAGAAGCATGGTGATGGACTTGGCACTATTTAGTACATTTATTATAAAAGTATAATTTCATTTATTATTTGGTCAAAGTCCAGGACGCGGGCCTGTTTCGGGCAACCATTGCCCGAAAAGAGGCAACCATTGCCCGTTAAAATATGAAGGTTGCCCGACAAAATATGGACGTTGCCCGCAAGAT
>JAQGBZ010000786.1:0-12360 GCA_034687125.1 Neelides folsomi
AATAATTTGACATTTAAATTAATTATTTAATAATTTGACATTTAAATTAATTATTTAATAATTTGACATTTAAATTAGTTATTTAAAATTTTGACATTTAATTTATAATAACTGTCAATTTTAAGTAAATTTGGATAATTTGGATAATTTTAGTGTTCGTGATTTCCTTGGTTTTCGTCCGGACGAATTAATTGGGAAGTCAATGTTTGAAGTTTACCATGCAGGAGATTGGGAAATTATTTCAAGTGCTTTTAAATCGCGTAAGTTTAAGTTTTTGTTTCCTGTCTAAGTTTTTCTCTCAAAAGCTTTGAATTGTGTGTTTTGAATTATCTATAGATGTCTGTGAAGTTGTTTTGAATCATTTATTCTAATTCGTTGAATAACTTTATTAAGTTATTTAGATTATTTAGATTTTAGAATGAATGGATTGAATTTAAATTTGACCTTTGTTTTTATTTGTTTTCAGTTCACGCAAAGGGTCAAAGTCAGACAGAGCGATATCGATTTCTTTGTAAGGGCGGAGGTTGGCTTTGGGTCGTCACCCAAGCGACCCTCATCATGGGAAATCATTCAACCAAACCAAATTCAGTTGTTTGTCTTCATTTTGTCACAAGGTAATTTGATATTTTTAAAATTTAAAAGTTGTTTAAATTTTAATATTTTAGTTTAATTATTAATTACGGATCTAATATAAAGTTTCATCTTCAGTTCTTCAGTGAGTTTGAAAGATTATCAAAATAATATAGCTCTGTGTGATTAAATGACATTTTTAATTATAATTAATATAGAGAACTATTTAAATTAAAGTTTAAATTTAATTAAAGTACACAGTTAAATTTGTTTTTTGTTTTGTTTAAAGTGGTATTGAGAATTGTGGTGAGATTTTATCTGGAATTCAACTTGGACTTCCTGAACCCCCATTGGCACCCAAAGAAGAACCGAAGAAGAAGGTGAAGAGGGGAGGAAGAAAGAAGAAAGAAAAGGAAGAAGAGAAAAAAGAAAATGTCACCCCGTCGATTCCTTTCAATCCCCAACATCATCCAATTCCAAGCACACTCAAAATATTCACAACAAAGACACAAGACATGGAGTCAACATTTATGCCACCAATTGATCAAATACAATCAAAAGGTAATTTTTTAATTTTAATTATATTAACTTTTAATTACAATTTAATTTATATTCAAAATCTTTACAGTAGGAAGACTTTGGATTTAATATAGCTTTATTCGGAAAATACTTCTATTATTTTTTAATGGAACATTTTTAATAATTTAATTAAATTAATAAATTTTAGGTGGAAAAGAAGAATTGGAAGATTTGACCCATTTGGCTCCAATTGCTGGAGATGAATTTGTGAGTTTGAATTTCCCAATTTTGGATGACAATTTGAAGAATTTGATTGACGAGAATTATGAGATTTTCTGCCCTTCGGATTACAACGACGTCATTGACTTTACATTCCTTAAAGCAGAAGAACAAACGAAATCAAATGTCCAATCAATTCAGTTAAATCCAATTGACGCCAACAATGAAGTTGAGATTTTGCCTTCACCGCCTTCATATGAAATTGGGGATTGTGAACTGAGTCCTTCCAATTCCCTCTTTGATCCTTTTTTGAATGGGAATAAAGTGAAGCTGAAGAAGCGACATTTTGACCCGCAATTTAATCCGGAAATTGAAGAGAAGAAGAAAAGGATTTATCCGGAATTTGCAAATCAAGCTCCTGACTATTGGAATCCACCAGGCCAAAATTTACCAATTAATGAATTCAACGATTGTAAGATGGAAGATGAAAGTGAGAAGTTTATAGTGGAAAATTGGAAGTGTCAATATATGTAAGTTCATTTAAAACATAATTACAAAACATAATTACAAAACATAATTTAAAACTTATTTCCATAATTGAACATCTTTTTTTAATTGAATATCTTTTTTACTTACATTAAGTTAATTTTTTAACTTAATGTTAGTTGTAACTTAATTACAATTGTTATTAAACCGAGTTAACTTTAATAAGTTAACTTATTATTTATTAATTTAAAGAATGTTTAATTAACGATAAATTGATTTTTAAAGGGATTCTGGTCAAATTAACTATGATGTGCGAAAGATAACAAATGTTGAGAACCATGAAGAAACTGGCGGAAAGAACGGTGTGGAAAGAATTGATTGGAAAGGATGTAGAAAGGTAATTGTAATTATTATGCTACATTAACAGTGTTAATTTGCTAATTAACATTATTTCCTATTACAGAAAAAGGAATAACTAAAAAGTTTAGCAATTTAATCTTTAATTTCTTTTCTATAATTTAATATATTTGACTTTTATTGCAAGTTAATTAATTTCAATTTTTATTTATTAATTCCATAGCGTGGAGAAGGAACGGGTTGGTTGGGTTGTCGAAGTTTGTGTGAATTGAGCCGGGCGGATTGCGAGGTCAACGCTCCACTTCAATGTTCCTCTTCGCTTCTTCAAGGTCCGGAGCTCCTCACGGCCCTCGAGCTCTCAACAATCCCCGACTCAATCATTTAACATTTATCTTATCAAATTAATACAAAGTTTATCAATTGAGCAAAATCCCATTGACGTCATTTTATTCCATGGCCATCTGTTCCTTGTTAAAGGTGCTTAAATGAGTGCCAAAATGCTTTAACATTATTTTTTGGAATGATTCAAATTAAAGCTTTTAATTGTAATAATTGCTAATATAATTGGTATTGAAATTGTAAATTGTAAACTATTTATAAATTAAGTTGAATAAAAGGGCCTCAGATATTAATTATGTTAATCCGATGTATTAATCTGATGAATTTACTTAAATGCAATTAAATTTTAATAAATTTATTAAATTCTACCTCCAATTTATGTTCTTTTAGAAATAAATGAAATAGTCGAAAGATTTGGGGAAAAGTAGAAAATGCGAAAATAGTTTTTTAATAGGATTTTTCTTCTTCGCCCTCGTATGGGTATTTCATTATTTATAGAGAGATTCTAACTGGAGAATAAAAAGTATAACGATTGTTAGATGAGCTGTTAATCATTATTATATTAATGACACTTTGTTCAATGTTTAATTAATTTTAAATCTTCAAATAGTCGACCAAGACGAGAATAAATAAATATATTTATGTGTGCGAAATTAATTATTTCATTCCCATAATAAAATTTCATAAAATTTATTTATTGATAACTAGTTTAATTTTATAAGTATAAAGCTAATTATGCAGAGTAATTATGCAATTGAATTTAAAATGATTTTATTCAAGTTGATCCTTTTGCACATTAAATTGGAGAATATCTAACCAGGCAAGAATTTCTGGAAATTATCACCTGAACTTATTTTCAACCACATCTGAAATTAAATTAAAAATGTAATTAAAAGAGAAAGTCATTAATTAGATTAAGATAAATTAAGAAAGTTTATTAAAAACTCATTAAAGTTCAATAATTAACCAGCAGCGGCCTGGAATTCTCTTGACCGAAGCAAAATGACTATTTGTGCTGGAGTTGCATTTGCAGCATTTCGCTGTCTCCAGTGGGTCAGCGTCTCACTGTAGAAATCTTCAAGAGGTCGATAACCAATTTGAATATTCGTCGCATATTGTTCAATTTGTTGTCGCGTTGCTCCGAATAATCTCCCTACGGCTCTCCACTGATTAAGATCATAAAGCTCTTGAGCCAACAAACAAGAAATGATCGAAATGTTAACTTCAGTGATTTCTACATTAATTACAATAATAATTAATAGTTAATAATTTAACTGGGAGTATTTGAGTTATAAATAAACAATTAAATTTTTTTTTTCTTATTATGTTACGTTGATTTAGTCGTTGATTCTGATGTTGAACCGACGGATTTTGAACCGGTAGAATTTGAACCTGTTGGATTTGGACCGGTTGGACGGCAGCGGCTTGTTCAAGGTTCCAATCTTCTCTTTCAATGGCGTTTGCCGCCCTATGCCATCCCAATCCTCTGACATTCTCAAGAAATGAGCCAAGAGCATTCGGACCATCAAATCCATTTTCATAATGTCGAATTGCTTCGGCATAATTGACCAACTGGCTTCGGCCACGTGTTGTTTCATGAATATGGTTTAACCCAAGGGTAAAGTAAAGGGTCTCGATGTCGTTTCTTGTAGGATGACATACAGCGAGAACGTTAGCCCAGTTCATTCTTAAGGCTTAAATCATCATTAATTTAAAAGTTAATTACACATTACTTTATCATTATTAAAATATTATTTTATAAATATTTGGTAAAACTCATATATTATTAATTATTGTATTTACCATGCCCAGCCATTGCTATTAAGAATCAAACCTTTTAATTTATGTTTGTGTTCCCTAAAAATAATAAAATATATTTAGTTATTATTATATAATGATTTACATATAATATAATGTATGTTATATAGTAAAAAGAGAATTATTTGATGGCAATGGCCAATCGAATGAAAAAGAATAAAATTAAGAATATATGAATGTTGATATGCTGTGGAGGTATGTTGGTATCAAGTGTGCAAGTACTGATATAAAATGTACTTTTGATAAATTGATATGAATTAAAATTTAAATTGATATTTACGAGAAATAAATGAAAAGATTCTCTTTGTGATGGTGGAAATGTGAATTCGTCAACCATGCAAAGTTTAATAGATAATGAAATGATCTAATGAAATAAACTTGACGTATAAGTATAGTGTAATGATAATGATATATTCATGTATTATATTGAATATATTTGTATCAAATAAAGACCAGTCCAAGGCAAGGCGAGGCAACTGAGCTTTTTTATAATTTAGTCAATAAGAAATCTTACTTTGATTTGCATGAGACTTTGGTCATTGTATTTAAGCATTTTAATTACTAAAAACTTTTTATATTAATTTTCCAATATCAAATAATTTAATTAAATTAAAAAAGTTTAAGAAATGATTCCACATTATGTAATCAAATTATTTGAGAAAACTATAAAATACTAACCAATACAACAAAAATAATTCAACAATTGACATATTAGTGAATTTTTTAATAAAAAATTGTTTTATTTTTCTATCGCCAATATTTTGTTTGTTCAGCACATATAGAATTAATAAATAGTGTGAAGGAGAGTTGTAGGAGGAGAATAAGATCGGATTGTAGGAGGAGATTGGCGACGAATCAGGAGATGTTACTGTAATTCGGGGGTTTCTGAGGATTTGGGTTGACCCGGTTGTTGTTGCCTATTTAATTGGATGTAAAGAAATCATTCCTGAAATTGAAATTTCATCTCAAGACGGATTTGACGAATTTGAAAACGGAGGTATTTGACAAAGTTCAAAATTTTAAAAGATGGCTTTTATATATAAAAACCAAATAATCATCAACATATTAAAATGTTTCTAAGTGATTGTTTTACTTTTGATATTTATTTTTTAATTTTAAATATTTATTGATGATAATTTCAATTTAATAACTACCTAATAATTACAAATTTATTAACGATACCATATGTATTGATATTCAATAAATAACTTTTAGATTTTATAACTTATTCTTGAATTTATAATTAAAAATTTTATAATTATTTATGTTGTAGATTTTACACACAGTACTCCTGTTAAAAATGAATGCTTAAAAACGGGAAAAGTTACTAATCCTGACCAAAGCTACAATAAACTTTTGAGACGAATTGAAGTTCTAGCTTATGATATATATAAATGTCAAATTGGTCAATCATATAAACTTAAAAGAGATGATTAGAAAGATGAAAACTTGATTTGGGGAAATATCGAAAAAGAACATTTTGAATCATATCAACCGAGACAGAGGTTTTGGGTTTTTAAAATATGGACAGAAAATCAAAGAAATATTCAGGTGCAAAATCAAATTTAAAAATTACGAATTACATATAATATAAGCTAACAATAATAAGCTTTTTATATTTCATCAAATTTACCTTTATTATTAAGAATATTCTTTACAGAACCGCGAGAAATGTTGATATTGTCTTCTCGTAAAAGATTGACAATTTGACACTGATTAAAACCCGATTTTGAATAGGCAATGACCATTCCCTCAGTTTTATCGTTAATACAAACCATTTTAAAGATAAATTTCTATCAGACCTCAATAATAAAGGCAAGAATAGCATCTCGCCTAAACATATCCCACTTAAACTAATTATATGCAAGACCATCCAAGGTGCTAAATTTATCCGCATCATCCTCAGTATATATGATAATAAAATGGTAATGTTTAACAATAAGTCAGGAATCAAACAAGAAATCCATCAAATCAAACAATCCGAGTTAAAACTTCATAAACATCTAAAACAATAATAAATAAAATAATCATTAAAGTACATTCAATAAATATAGCCCAATATCGATTAATTATATTTTAAATACAATATTAAAATATAATAATCTAGAGAAAAGGTAGCATCGTTTAAGATTTTCATAACCGAGTGTATCGACATTATTTTGCGAATGTTATGAATGTGATTGTTATGAATGTGAAGTTATTAGTGTGATGCAATATTAATTATCGTGACTAGGGTAATATGTATCTTAGTTTTCTTTTGAGCAAAATTTGTAAGGGCAGAAGGATTTAAAATTTACTTATGAACATAAAAGGCAACTACTTTTAAATCTAAATATTTTAAACTAATTGCTTATAAAATGCCTATTTCTTGTGCAATTGCTGAATTCTAACAAACAGGCAATAATAAAAGTTTAATGATCCTTATTTTCCGGCAAATTCCGGCAACTGCCGTCACGGCAACTACCGCTTCATGTAAGATATAGGAATTTCGGCAGTTGCCTAAATTTAGGTAGCTGCCGTAAAGGCAACTGCCGGTCCAGGCAGTTGCCGCAAATTCTACAAAAATTTTAGGCAATTGCCTTAATTCAAAATTTTACGGCAGTTGCCTAAATACGGCAATTACGGCAACTGCCTTCAATTTTTATTTAATTTATTTCAATTTCAAACGACATGAAATCATTTAATAGTTGATTACAAAAGTAAAATTAAATTTATTTAGGGATATATTTTGTATATATATAACCGGATGGAAATAAAAAATTGTATCATTTAAATTATTTATAACAAAAAAATTAACTTTATTATTTTTTAAATTTGAACATATATATATTACAGAATAAATTTCCTCTCGCAATAAAATCAGATTCAAATAAAAACAATGATTAGTTTAATTAAAAAACATACAAATTACTTATAAAATTATATTTAATTTGTATTTAATTATTTTGAACTATCTTTGTTAACAGTAAAATCAATTCTGTTAAAATAGCATTTAATTAATTAAGCTTGATTATTAAAAAATTAATCAACACTAAGCAGTAAATAACATTTAATACTTATTTAGAATTAGCAATTGGACAATCAAATATAAAGCCGAACAAAATATTAAGGCGGTAGAAACAAAAAGTTGATCTTATGAGTAGTTGACGTCCCACGGGAACAAAAAATTTGGTGATCTTAACCGAAGTTGACTTTAACCGAGGTGATCCGAGGTTTAAAGCATTAGAATTCCTATACCTATGCCGGGAACATAGAAAAAGGTGATCTTAACCTAGGGGTGATCTTAACCGAGGTAGAGTGTAATATATTACTCTTCAATATTTAAGTAAAAATTTGTTAAACTTTCTTAATAATAATACTGTAAATAAAAAACAATTTCCCTCCCATATTAAAATAACGATTATTGATATTTAAATAATTAAATATCAATAAATAGTGAAACGTAAAATTTATATTGGGGTCATATAAAACAATAATAGCCATAGGTAATAAACAATTACCACAATTTATTAATAATACATTTTCGGAAAAATTTAAAACATAACATGTTTTTTGAATTCTAATTTCATTATATTTCTAATTTAGCTTAGATTGAACTTCATAACGAATTGTAATTAATATGTTTAACATATTTTCTACAATAAAATTTATTTGTCATTTGAATTAATCCATCCATTCTTTTCAATACGTCATTATAATCAAGAATTATAATAAATATTCATAAGATGTAATTATTTATATTATAGTTTGATTTCTTTAAGTATCATAATTTCTAAATGTATTCTGATTTAGATGAAAACTGAAAAGGAAATTAAAGTAATGCAATCTTTATCAAGAAATAAAAGTCGAGAAGCTAGGCTTCAAGAAAAAAGTGACAAAAAATATGAATTGAATCTAAACGATTTTACCATGGAAAATCGGCTATGTTAAATGGTTATGACGAAGCAAAACAAAACAAATTAGAAAGAAAAATTGAAAGAAAAAGGTTGAAATTAAAAAGGGAAGAAAATCGAAAGCGTTTGAAAAAAGAACGGAAAGAAGAAAGGCGGCGAATTCAACTTGAAGCTAAACAAAAGGTTGAAAGACCTAGAGTAAAAAAGTAAGAGAAATGCGAAAACAAGTTGAAGCTGATGCTGAAAGGAAGTCAATGAAACAAGCACGAAAAGCTGAAAAGGAGCGTTTAAAGGCGAAAATGTTAAGGAAACAAGAAAAGTTGGAACAAAAAAAACTTCTAAAACTTGTAACATATGTGATAAATATTTTGGCAAATATCAAAATTATTCTAATTATTATAAGTATTAAATATTAAATTGTTACAGTATTGTTATTAAATTATTTTATAAAATTTTAAAATGGTATTTTCATGTTCAAGGTAAATTTGGGGCGAGCCCCAAAATAAATGACATCTTTGGGAACAACATTCAAGAATTCCAAATTGCTATTTTTGTGACAGATGTCCAAAAGGATATTCAAGGAGCACTAATTTGTTATTTTTCTAATAACATTAACCCAACTTTTTAAATTAATTTGATATAAACTATTGATTATAGTTTGTACAGTAAGATTTTTTACGCTATATATTTAACTTTCAAATTTAATTAATTGCATTTACTTGTTTACTGATTGCTTATATCAATTATGTAATAGGTTTTTTACTTTTACACTTTATTTACTATTAATTAAAATTATCATAAAATTTTAATACTTAAATTTTGGCAAAGTAGGATAAGTTCATTTTATGTTGAGTCTAATTTAGTTGTGTATTAACCTATTAACTATGCCCGTGTCCCTGAGTGGCAATTGTTGTTGCTTGAAATAAAATAATTATATATTTAAGTAATTCATAATTTTTAATAGTTAAAAACATGATTAAAAATTAATTAATTCACAATTCTTACAATCTACATTTTATAAAAATAATAAATTATCAATTGTTACCTATCATTTATAAAATGAATAAAGATTTAATATTATAAAAATTATTATTAAATATAATTTGACATTAATATTTTTTGAAAGAATGTGGACGTAATTGCCGTATTTAGGCAACTGAAAATTTTGAATTAATGCAATTGCCTAAAATTTTTGTAAGATTTGCGGCAACTGCCTGGACCGGCAGTTGCCTTTACGGCAGCTACCTAAATTTAGGCAACTGCCGTAATTCCTATATCTTACATGAAGCGGTAGTTGCCTTGACGACAGAGGGCAGTTGCCGTCGCGGTACCCGGCAACTGCCGGCAGTTGCTGGAATTTGCAGGGAAACCTGACCGGACAACGGGAACTCAGCCGGCTTGTTGACATAAAAACCATATACGTTTAAATACGTTGCTTACGCACAGTTTTAAGGTTCCCATGGTTATAAACATATTGTGTAGAGACAGTTGGAAGATCTTTGTGAGATGCGTAAATTAAAAGGAATCTACTTTGTGTCTTTAAAGAGAAATCTAAACAAAGGAGTTTCCAGGAGACGACACCTCGTCGTAAATCTTTATGTGGAGCTGTAAAGGGGCGGCTAATAACAATCAACTTTCCCCTTTCCATCACTCCTAACATGCCAATCCTCACAAACTCATTTCGCAAAATTCGCCAATTCCTCAAGATCCTCATCCAATCCCAAAGTTCTCATTGGAACTAATGAACCAAATTCCATCTCTTGAAACAAAAAACCTCCAATGCCATATTACTCTCAATTCGATCCTTATGACGTTATGACACTGTGAACTTGTAATATTTGATGATTTGGCCCTATGACCTTATTCCTAAATGACCCGCTTTGTAATCTTGTTAGATTTTATCTCTTATTTGAAATTCCTTCATGTAAATTGATTCAATTTTAAGGGATTTGTTATTAAATTGAATTCTTATGATTTCATAATGACTTTAAGCTAACAATAAGTAAATCTTTATTCATTTTATCATTTAATGCAAAAGCGTTTAATCAATTTTAACTTGATCTTGATTTAGATCTTGACCCCAACCTTCATTTTCATTTTCGCAATCTTTTGGTGGATGAGCCTAAATTTATTTTTTCCATTAAAATAATGAACCAAAGCTTAAAGAAATTAAATCCAGAAGTGACTTAAAATATCAAGATTTTATTAACTTTAATAAAAATGAGACCTAAAAGTGTTTAATGTTATACAGACCCTTTGTCCCTTGATACAGACCTACTAAAATATGTATGGAATAAATAATTTTATAGGAAAGAATTGGAATTTGTGAGTTTGGGTGAATTTTTGGGAAGAAGTAAAACAAGTGGAAGAAGTGAAGAAAAAATTTCAAGTTCATGATGGATGCGTTAAAATGAAATTCCTCAAGAAAATCTTCATTTAAACTCAATCCTTGTTAAAACCTTCCACATTTATTTCTTTCCCTTTAAATAAAATGTTGTTTTTTTGAAAACTGAAGTTTTCTTATAAACATCCCAACATTTTCTTTTGAACTTTTAATTGTATTTCAAAGTTGTTTAACAAGACGAGACAAGATGGGAAAAATGCTTTTATATTATAAGTATGTATTTTTTTTAACTCACGAAACTATTCAATTCATCATATCTCTCTAAGAATTTTTGATTAATAAAATTTCATACACTATACATAAATGCATAAAATATTAAAATGCTTCAATATTTAACACAAGTTGTAAATGAAATTGTCCACTTGTTAGTTGACAACAGTGAGTGAGTTGATTATTTAAATCTCATGACTAATTAATTCAAATGAAATTCCAGGAAAAAAGGTAACTCGTTAATATATTAATATTTCCCAAGTACTTGTTTCGGATATTGCAAAAGAACATAAGACAACGTAAATTAATTTTATACATTTGTTAAAAGTTCGTTTAATATGAATTAATGATGGTTTTTAAAACTTTTATCATTTAAATTTAACTTCAAATTCCCAAATAAAATAATAATTAAATAATAATAAATTCTTCAAATTACTATTTAATATTGATAAATAAAGCGAATTCCAAATAAGTAATATTTGTATTGATATTTTATTATAAAAACCTTATTTATTAACTAAAAGATACCATTATAAATGCATTAATATATTATGATATTTTATTAATAATTCTATTAAACTTTATTAAAATTATAATTGGTTTCAAATAAAAGCAGTCTCAAAGAATTTAAGTATTTTTTATAAATCATATAAAAACATATATACCTACCTACTTAATATTTTAATAATATATGCCTTTAAACGTTTAATTTCAATAATGGGTTTAATTTTAAGTTATATTTTTGTTGTTTTAATACATTTAAACAGCTTGAATGGTTTGATTTATTTGGACATATCGTTAAAGAAAAACCATTTTAACAACGTTTCTAAAAATTTTAAACTTTTCCATCCATGTCTGAACATTTTAGTTGGTAAATGGAAAAACAATGAAGATTCAACTCTTTCAAATTTATATAGAATATATTTAAATTTATTTGGATCTCCATTTATTATTCAAACTATTGAAAATAATTTATTTCATAAGGAAATAAACCTTACAAATTTGAGTTATAATTTGCCTTTATTGTTTGGCCCAAGTTCATTTTATCAATTAAAATTCATAAACTCTCGAGCTATATTTTTTATTTTTTCATTTTCAAATGAAATTGATGAAAAAACTCAATATTTATCTCATTGGATGCTCAATGTTAGATTTTCACGTTTATATATTAATATTAATCCTTCTATCACGATATTCAGTTTAAAAAAATTAAAGCGCCCTCCAGAAGTATTTTTGAATCATTATAATTATAATTTCCATATTCATTCAAATTCTATCATTCTTATCTGTGAATCAAATGCACTTCCTTCTATTATAAATGTTTTTTGCCCAACTTGTTTAGATAAAATTTCCCGATTTTATGTTGAATATCGTCAAACTCTTTTACCTTTACCAAACAATTTGAATATTATAAAATTAAATTTATTTATTAGAAGTATAAATTATAATTTTAAAGAAGCATCGATATATGTAGGAATCGTTTATAATAGTGGTTTTTTCTTAAAACCTTGTAATAAATTCATTGCAATATATTTCAAATGGTGT